>OY986438.1:9059420-9321920 GCA_963920525.1 Dichetophora obliterata | reverse complement strand
GTCTAGTCCCGGGATCCTGGTATTGTGTTTTTCCAATCCCGAAATCCCGGGATTGTCGAAACGTCCCGAAATTGGATGCCCTATTATATTCTATGTAACATCTGTTTAGGGTTCCGATACAAATAAATTTAGAAAAATGCCAAAAATGGCTCATATCTCTCCCGAATTGACTGTTGGACGGGTAAAATGTATGAGGAAAATTTTTTTAAAAAGCTGTGATTCCAAATAGATATGCAATTCTTACTAAGCGTTTTTTAAAAATTCTTTTCTGCGTTATAAAGCAACTTTTTTTTGTAGTATTAGGATTCTGCAGAACCATAAAAAACAAAACATACGCTATGTGCTTTCGATTTTTCATCCGCTAACTTGACTGATTTTCCCTTTCCAAAATTACCTGAAGAATTACATAACTAAGCTGTACAAATTAATGAAATAAATCTTCAAGCCTCGTTGTTATCATAAATTATTCACCTACGCGGAGAAACCTAAAATTTCTGAGATTTATTTCGACAGCTATCATCAATTTACGTCATTTGCTTTGTCTACAGATGCTCTACAAATAGTTATTCCTTGCTGTATTGTTACTTTATGTGCTGGTATTATTGTTATATATCGTGCCCTGTCAACGTAAGACGTTACACGTGTCAAGGATTTTTTAACAAATTTTTTAACGTGCGTGCGCCTTTCGGTGTAGAAAATCAGCGTCTCAACGTGAATGTGAGTTATACATAACAACATAAATCTAGTTGAACCAATATCGACTTAAGGACTTTAAGCACCTGCTGTGGCACATATTACAACAAAAAACAACCCTTCGCTCCCTGAATTGTACTCTTCCGCGCACGCAGCTCCTTTAGAATTAATGCAAATGTATAAGTCGCTATAAAAATGAACCTTTTAAAATGTGCTACGTTTTCTGCGAACTTGGCAACAAATGTTGTCGCCAAAGTGGTGGTAGAATAGCAACAACAGCAATAAAATATAACAACACCAACACCAGCAGCAGCAGTCACAGCAATACTATGAAAGTAATAAATTTTAACATCAAGTCAATACAAGAAGCTTCTCTTCTTCCTTTTGCCAATTTGCTGTAGGAGTACACAAAGAAAATAAACAAGAAAAACCTGCTCTTGGCAAAAAGTTTAAGCATCAGTCAGCAACATTTTTTATTGACTTTGGCCAAACTCTAGCATAGACATATAAAAGTCACATTTAGTGGGCCTATAAAACTACGATGCCGAAAAATAGATAAAAAAATGAAATTTTTTCCCCCACTCACAAATATTTCCAAAACTGCTGGAAATTCAAAATTTGTATGGTTTTTTTTGTTAGCTTTGAAAATCACTTTGCTTTCTTAAGCCTGAAAAACTACACACATTCTTGAGCATAAATTTGCTTAAGGTTTTTTACTGACGTACGGACAGATTACTTTTAAAAACCTTTATTTGTTGTATTGCAGTTCATTGAAATAGAAGCTCTGTAATCAATCGGGTCGATGAAGCTTCTATGAAATCTGCTCGAATTTCCAAGATAAACGAACATTCAATCAAGCTACTGGATATGCTGCTGCTCATGGGTCTGCCTGCAACTAGCAACGTCATAACAACTTGAGAGCAACAATCGATGTTATTAGAAAACAACAATAAAATTGTTGGCAACATCAATGAAAATGATGCTGCTCCAGTAACTCTGAAGTTGACTGCTACTGAGTATTTGTGCGAAAGTTTATGTTAACGAAACAGCTGATAGCTGAATAACAAGATGATGTTAACATAAAAGTCGAAGTATGGCTAAGAAAGTTTTTACCTATACTTTAGCAGAGATTGAACTATAAAGTTATTTTACATGAATTTGTAGAAAGAAAAAAAAAAAAATAAACTAGATAGCATGGAGGAAAACAAAACTTTGGGAGAAGCTCAGCAAAAGTTAATAAACATAGCTTGGATATTATTATTTAAAATAAAGAAAGATACGAAATAAATCCGAAGGTAAAACATTTCTCGGCAAAGAAAAAACTGCTGAGATAGCTATACCCAGATGGAAAAGGAGCCCTGCTGTATGTCTGCCGGCAACATGCCTCGAAAGGACAGGAGACATGCTCGCCTCCATACCGGCTTATATCTTTTTTCTGTAGGCATGTCCTAGGACGGCATGTCTGCCAAATGAACTGCCTGAGCAGCAATGCAGAATGCATCTTATAGTATGAATGCAGAAGTGTTACATGCCTGCCAATTAAACTGCCCTAGCAGCAATGCTGCATGCATCTCATGGTATGAATGCAGCATTAATGCCGTGATAAATATCCTTTAAATTTGAATACAATCATAGACATGACGGTAAGTCGTTGCCGTTTTGAAATTAAATAATTCAATATGATCCACTTCCATCAATATGATCCAAAATCCAAAATTATAAACATTTTGGTGCATAAATTGTCCTTGTAGAATGTATGCTTTGGGAGTTGTGACAAAAAAAACAGATATTTTTGGCCTACTATAACTCCAAAAAGTGTTCTATAACTCCTAAACTAGAAGAGATAGAGCAAAACATTTTTCGACAAAGACAGATCCCGCCTTATGGACGATGCTATGGTGATCATTTTAATGCATGAATCGTCCTTGTTTGATATGTAGTTTGGATTTTATGGCGAAATTTATGTCAAAAAAAAAATTTACCAAAAAGGACATATGAAAATAAAATGCAATATTATGTCTACAATTTCCAAGGATGCAGTCTTGAAGGCAGAAGCTTACCTACAATTTTGGTGCTTAAATCGTCCTTTTATAATGGATGGCTTGGGAGTTATGATGAAAAAACTAAAAAAAAACAAGAAAAATCACTACAAGTGACTTCTAAAAAAACTAAAAGCATTGAAAAAAATTATTTTTTTCTAAGATTGCAGTCGTGTGGGTATTGTAATAACAAACATTTTGGTGCATAAATTGTCCTTGTAGGATGTATGGTTTGGGAGTTATGACGATAAACCAGATGTTTTTCTTTTTAATCTTTATTACTTCTTTTTCTTTTAAATAAAAACTTTACTTCTTTTCCAATAACTTACTAGAGCAAAAACTCTCTTTTGCAGCGATATTTTTTTTTATGTCAAGACTAAGAAAATCCTGCAAGAATTATTTTTTCTTATGTTTTTTTTATTAATTTAAGAACAAAAAAAAATATTTTTTTAATATTTGTTTTAAACATATTTAAGAATTATTATTTTTTCTATTAGAGTTGTGGAGCAAGATCTGAAAATACCCATGTGACTTGACATATTGCAACATTTTTTATTTAGCGTATGTCTTAAACCTTGCGACTTTTTGTGCTGTATGATGAATTTTTCTTCCCATTTTTTTTACCTGGCGACTACTTTAATATTCCTTTTTTGTACTTTACGGCTTTTTGTGCCTTACGACTGTTATGATGGGACTTTTTGTACCATACGACTCTTTAAGTTGCGACCTTTTTTCCTTAAGACTTTATGTAACATACAACGTTTTTATTTTGCGCATTTTTATCCTAAGTTTTTGTACG
This sequence comes from Dichetophora obliterata, assembly GCA_963920525.1. Classification (NCBI taxonomy): domain Eukaryota; kingdom Metazoa; phylum Arthropoda; class Insecta; order Diptera; family Sciomyzidae; genus Dichetophora; species Dichetophora obliterata. The sequence goes on along the minus strand of OY986438.1, from coordinate 9,318,389 downwards.
GCGATTTTTTCGCGCCATTCGACGTTTTGTACCTTGCGACTTTTCATGCCTTGTGACTTTTCCTAACTGCTGATTTTCAGTGCGACTTTTTGTGCACTGATACTTTTCGTGCGAATTTTTAATTTGATTTTTTAACCTTGCAAATTTTCTACCTAGCAACATTTCAAACATTTTGATATTCCTACCTTTGTAAATTTTTAAACATTCGTTTTTGATATCTTGCGGCGTTTCACCCCTTGCGATTTCTTATGCGTTCTGACTTATCATTCCTCTAGAAGTTTTACGTGCGACTTTTTATACTTTACACTTTTTATACCTACCAACTTTTCGTACCATGTAGATTTTTCTGTGCGACTTTTTTTCATGTGATTTTTGTACCGTTTGATTTTTCGTGCCTTGTGTATTTTTACCGTGCGACTTATTTACCATTCGCCTTTTAGTACCCTGCGACTTATTCGCCATTCGTCTTTTAGTACACTGCAACTTTTCAAACCTTGCAATTTTTCATACCGGCTTCTTGTACTTCCTGATTTTTCGTACCTTGCAGATTTTTTTGAACCTCCAGGAGCTTTCCGTGCAACTTTTTACCATATTATTTTTATTTTGCATCTTTTTGTACTTTTTGACTTTTCGTACCTCGTAGATTTTTTTCGTCCTTTTTCTTTTTCGACTGTTTGTACATTGTGTTTTTCGCTCCTCGTAGAGTTTGCCATGCGACTTTTTGTACCATTCGACTTTTTGTGTCTTGCGACTTTGCATACCTTGCGGCTTTCTGTACCTTCTGAATTTTCGTACCACATAGATTTTTCCAATGCGATTTTTGTACAATTCGGCTTTTTGTAATGTATCTTGTGACTTATTGCATCTTCTGATTTTTCGTACCTCGACAAGTTTGTCTGTGCTACTTTTTAACCATTCGTCTTTTTGTGCCTTTCTTCAGCTTTCGACAACTTTTCTTCAGCTTAAAAATTTAAAAAAAAGAAAATGTAAGTTAAACGATGCATAGTGAGTTGAGCCCTTATGTCCTGTCTTTATAAATGTTTTCACCTCAGCTCATTTGAGGTCGCTGATTCGAAAAATGTTAACAAATTCTTTTGTAAGCCATTCCGAATATGAGATATGAAGCCAAAAAATTCATAAAATCTAAAAATCTAGTCAAATCACAAAAGCAACCATGGGTCGCGGTGCACATGGGCCCGCTGTAATCTAGCTAATTGCAAATAAATGTTTTTACTTACTTCATAAATTTCGCTATAAAATTAATTTTTATTTCCCATTTCCTTAGGGTCCCCATGCAAAAAACACACAAAACTAGGAAAAAAGTTCATAAATCCTCCGAATCGACCGAGATGTCAAATATAGAATGGTCTTATTACTTTTTTGCCCCGAACATTTCTTCTGAATTGCTATTATTTTGGGAGTCAGCATAAATAAAAACATGCAGCATTATAATTTGACCAAAGAGAGGTCAAATTTATTAGCTGGTAATAATATATTTTTTTCAGTCAATCAGATATAATATCCAGGCGTTGCATGACCCCCGCTTAAAGTATTTCAACTAAGCCACTCATTCTGCAATCAACGCAATCATGTCGCATACTTAAACTTGACCTACCGCATAAAATGATGCAACAGTATGCTACAAACAGTTTTCAATTAACTTTTAACACATGGCTCTCCGCTTCCTTCCTCCTGCTTCACAACAACAACATCAACAACCAGCTATCATTTCGTCACACACCTTGTTTGAGGCCATGCTCACTATGGCTTTTTTGCAATGTTTTGGCAAAGCAATCAAAAGTTTGCACTTTGCAGCATGGCGCAAATATAAGCAAACCTTACCAACCCGAAACGTCAACCATGACCATTGAGGCTGTGAAAAATAACCAAAAAGATTTAAAACTTTTTTTTTTATTTTTGCAACATATCATGTAATTGATTGCTAGGCATGGTAGACGGCTGCAGAGTGAGTCGGGGTCAAATGGGGTGACCAAACACAGTGCGAGTATAATAATAAAGGAGAAATAAAAATGGAAATAAATGCAAAAATTCAACAATTGCAAGTTGCGCCTTCTGCCAGCGAGCAATAGTTGCAGCAGCAAGTTCCAGCAAGTTGCAGCTAGTTGCTGCAGGTTGTTGTTGCAAGTTCAACGAGTGGTCATTAAATGAAAAATTGACTCGAGTCAAGTGTGTGGGGGGACTTTTGTAAATTTTATTTTTGCTTTTTTAAACCATTACAAGCAACTCTTTTGCTTTTGAACTTTTAACTGTTTACATATTTTGTCAATGACTGAGATTAATGTAGATTTTAACGTTGCGGGTGGACTGAAAGAAGAGATTATTTTTAACAAAAACTTTTGACTTCTTTATTTCTCTTAATCATAACTTTTGGCTTAGAAGATTCAAAAAGCTCTGAAATAAAACTTTTAAGAGGCTTTGAAGGCTATTTGCCTTTACTTCAACTAGATAATCACCATCAACGATATCATTGTAATTATCACTGCAATCTGTATCATCATCATCAACACAAGTATCATCGTTAACATCAGCTTCATAAGCAACTCGTTTTTTCCTGCTTCTCAAGCTTCACTGCCGCGAAGCTCTCCAAAGCACGCCGATAAACCACTGGCAAAAAAAACAACCTCGTCCATCTAACTTGATGGTCCTCACAGAAGGTGTTGAGATTGCTTCAAATTGTTGTTTTGTTTGCTGTTATGGCTGCCTTTATATTTATGATAGCCAACCTCTTGCAATTTAATTATCTGCACACAGCAATATCTGAAAAGATAGCAATAAAAACCTGCAAAGCCTTTAAATGTAGGTACCATAGCAATAAAGTTGAGCAGAGTTTAGCCCAAGAAAGAGGATCAGTTGAGGAAAAAGCCAAAGAAAGAGGAAGTAGAAAAGACAACAGCATGAAAGCGTGTTATCCAAAAATGAGGTTCCTTTTCATGTGTCAAGAAATGCATGAAGAAAATGTTAACTCGAGGCCATAAAACATTTTTTAGGAGTAGCCTAAAACCTCAATAAGCACATTAAATCGAGCACCTAAAGCATGCCTCAGGCAATTTTCAATTTCAATGCATTGTTATCGATAGGGTTGCCACAGGATCTATTATTTTTTTCTTCCCATTGTTGTAGCTGGCTTACACAAGTGCAAAGTATTTTTTCGTGTTTGGCTTTGTGTTGTGGTTATGTTTCCTTTTTTTCTGTGCACACTAACTCGAATATCTTTTTTCTTACCACCTTTTTCTTTTGTAGTACCACTTTTTTGTGTCAAATTTTTTTTTCATTCACTTTTTAACTTCTTTCAATAGCATTTCATGTGCAAAAATGAAATTAGATTCGGTTTTTATTTATATAGGGTCTGTTTATTTCTTATTTTAAATTTTTTTGCCGAGTTTCACTTCAATGAATTGTTGTAAAATTTAATTAACTTGATATGGCATCGCTCTGTGCGGTATGTGAAAGAAAGGACAGACGACGCACTGTGAATCGATTAGTACAAGTAAGATGAGAATAACTATTTTTGGAACTTTTTTAGTCGATGTTTTCGATGTTTAGGGTATAAAAAAGTGAACACATAGTTTTCACGAATGTTCATTAAGAGGGAGGATTACATTTGTATCCCTTTCAAATGAAAATTAAAGTTTGGTCCTTCGATGCAAATATCTCCGCTGTCCATTAACATATTTTATTACAATTTTTTTTGTTCAAAAGTTCAATAAAATCACTTCACAAAAACAAGTTGAACTGTACAGTTAAGTCAGTGTATATATGTTTTATGATTATGTCAAAAAAGGTCCAAAATATTGACTTTTTACTCAAAAAATGACTCAAAAATTGTTGTTGTTGTAAAAATGAAATCAATTAAAAATAGCAAATCTGACTACCTTTCATATGACATAGCATTTATTTGCAAAAAGTCTTCCAGCTAAGCGCAAAAATTATTTTACTGTTTTTGTCATCAAAACAACAAGGGTACCCCCTTTGATTTTTTTCGCGAAATTTATGTTTTTCCAAAATGTTGTTTTTATATTTTTTGCAAAAAAGTCAAGTCTCAAAAATAATTTATGTGAAAAAATTACCCCAATATCACTTTCCAATCAAAAGTTATGGCTAAAAATCTATTTGTTCATACAATTGACTATCTATAGTAATAAAACTCATTTTCTGTTTGTTTGTTTGTTTGTTTGTTTGGCCTTTATACAAATCTAAACGGCTCAACGGATTTCGCTCAAACTAGGTATACATATTAAGTGCATCCCAACTTAAAAAGTTACATACTTAGTTTTCGCCACGCCCCCTTCCGAATTTTTTCAACTAATGGTAATTTTGCAATTATAATACTTTTTACCATCGGAGTTTTTTGTGTATTTAATTTTTAAATTTTTTTGTTATTTTGACATCGAAAACACTCACATATCTTCAAAATTGGAGAAATTTTCAGTACAACGACTTTTTCATAAAACATCGTTACCTAAGAATGAGATGCAAATATCTCCGCTGTCCATTAATATATTTTATTCAAATCTTTTTTTGTTCAAAAGCTCAATACAATCACTTCACAAAAACAGGTTGAACTGTACCGTTAAGTCAGTGTATATATGTTTTATGATTATGTCAAAAAAGGTCCAAAATATTGACTTTTTACTCAAAAAATGACTCAAAAATTGTTGTTGTTGTAAAAATGAAATCTATTAAAAATTGCACATCTGGCTACCTTTCCTATGACTTAGCATTTATTTGCAAAAATTCTTCCAGCTAAACGCAAAAATTATTTTACTGTTTTTGTCATCAAAACAACAAGGGTACCCCCTTTGATTTTTTTCGCGAAATTTATGTTTTTCCAAAATGTTGTTTTTATATTTTTTACAAAAAAGTCAAGTCTCAAAAATAATTTATGTGAAAAAATTACCCCAATATCTCTTTCTAATCAAAAGTTATGGCTTAAGATCTATTTTTTCATACCAGACTTTTAATAAAACTGAATTTCGTTTTAAAATTCTCTATATAATTTGAGCGTCCTCATTTATCTCTAAGAATGAAGTTGTGTGTCTAGAGTAATTATAAACATTTTGGTTTATATAAAATCTTTCTTATAGTAATTATTTAACTGTTTTTGTCATCAAAACACCAAGGGTACCCCCTTTGATTTTTTCCGCGAAATTTATTTTTAAAATAATAAAAATAGAATATAAAATATAAAATACAAAATATCTTTTCTGATGTTCAAATGAAGTTTGTGAATATCAAATAAATTTCCGTATTTTTATATGATATTTTCCGAATTAAAAATAAATTTTTTTAGTTTTTATTGATTTTTCCTGAATTTCAGTTAGTTTTTCTTTTCTTTTCAAACAATAGTTATGAATTTCATACTTTATTTCTGAATTTCAAATGATATTTATAAATTTAATTGTTCCTTTCTATGTAAAATTTATTTTTTTTTTGCTTGATTAAGAATATAATTTTTTAATTTTAATTTCTTTTTTTTTTATATCAAATGTAAAATATTTCAAATAGAATTTCTGCATTACAAAGGATTTTCCTGAACTACATACGATCGTTTCTGAACTTAAAATGGAATTTCTGAAATTTAAATTTAATATCTGAATTCTATTAATTTTTTTCTGAATTACAATGTTTATTTTCTGAAAATTGAAATGGAAGTTCTGAATTTCTGTTGCTCTTTTCTGAATGTCGAGTGATGTTTTTTGAATTTCTATTGATCATTTCTGACTTTCAAATGGAATTTATGAACTTTAATAGATATTTTTTGAATTTCATATGTACAATACAGACAGTATGTATATTTTAATTGACTTTTTCTGAACAACAGTTATAAATGCTATAAATAGATTTCATTATTATTTTTCCAAACCGCATTAACAAGTAGTTAGATTCTTCATGACTAAAATCGAGATAATATTGTAATAACTAACTGCTTTGCTTAATTAAATGCAAATAATTGTCCCACCAAATAATTTGTCCATGTGTTGTTTTTTAATTTCTTCACCTGAAAATTTATTTTTTTTTGTCATTAAAAACAAGGTAGTAATTTTTATTTTCACATTTGAATTCACATTGTAATATACTCTATGCAAGGATTTAAAAGGTCAAATACTACTTTAGTCTCTGGTTTTGTTTATGATATAAAGAAATTTTCCAAGTTTTTAAAAGTAATAACAATCAAACTAGTAAGAAGTAAAGTGAATAGATTTGAAAAAAAATAATCAATTTAAAATGCTTCTCGACAATGTTGAGCTTAGAATAAGAAGAAGAAGAACAACTTCTCAAAGCAGACTCGTAAATCAAATCAGGACAACAAATGCTGGACATAAAGCAAAAGCAAAAAAACAAAAACGAATCAAGAAAACGAATCAACGGGAAACAATTCAGCTACAATTTTTCATTTTGTCATTGTTTTTGCAGTGCGATTGATAGCAATGTGAAGACAAACAGACAGCTAGTTGGCAATACAAAATGGCAGCCGGCAGCCATGTTCGACGGTCGTTTGCTTACTTGCCATGCAATATTATTATTTTATTTTTCTTTTTGTTTCTTGCAATGTTTATGCATTTTCATAAAGAAATGTCACTGTTACAAGCAGACTCCTTTAATTTCTATGTCCTGACGAAGGACGAATGTCATTTACATTTCTTTGTTAGCAGTAGATGTAGAAAATCTTTCTTCTACTCTAATTCTCAGTCATTTTATACAACACTTTTTCAAAGTCGGCCAACGTTGAATACAAAATAGAAAAACAACAAAGAGTTGTAAACGAAGAACAAATCAGAAAATGAAAAAAAAAAAATAACAAAATGATGAAAAATTTTGCAATTTAAAAAATCGTTTTCATTTTGTTAGTCAAGTCAAGGCATTTGTTCATAAGCTACGCTTCATCTTAGCCAGCAGAGATCAGTTGCGGCCAGTGCGAGTTGGTGTGTGTGCGTGTGTATGTGTGTGCGAGTGGGCAGAAAATAAATTTCCTTGCCACATTTTGTTTGCTCCAAATACAATTTGATTGAGAAATCATTTAATTTCTCAAATGCAATCATGGTCTAAAATTCTCACACAAGCACACACGTACTTACAATACTTTAGATATAAAGATACGTATGCATGTATGTATTTAGAAAGTATTACACAATTTTGGAAAATTGATTGAAAAAATGTCGAGAACTTAAAGTAACTATTACATTGTTACAACAAGTTGAAGCAGCATTTTGCTGTACGGAGCATTTTTGTTCAGCTGCTCGTGTTTGTTGAGAAGTCGCACAGTGGTTTTTTTGCGGCAATAAATAATTATTCCAAATATCCTGTTTCTTAATATAATCAAATTATATTATAATCAGATATCCATAAAAGAAAAATCTATAAAATTTTTTTGAAAAAATGAACGCGTTTTTTTTATTTTTTTTAAACTTGTGTAACATTTTTTATAGTAGCTACATAGTAAAAGTTCATAAAATTTTACGATTTTATTAATTAAAACCTAAAGTTTAACAACGTTTTTTAACACATATTTTGAAATAATATATAAATAGAATATTTTATGTCTGTTTTTACTAATATAAGAAATTTTATGCAGTTCATTTTTTATTAGGAATCAATGAGCACATTCAAAATGGGAATAAAATCAATCTTTAATGGAAATTTTCTTTGTTAGCGCTTTTTACCGATCCGGTCTAATTAGTTCCAACATCATGTTGGAACTGTCTAATTTAAATTTCTTCAAAATCTAACTGCTCGAAACTACGACCCCGATAATTAAACACCTTTTTCCGATATTTAGGGCATTAATCTGTATCACGAAGCAGCACACCAACGACAAGCAAGACTCGAGAAGCAATAGAATTTCGTATAGAAAAAAGTATTGCTTCTCGTGTCTTGCTTGTCGTTGGTGTGCTGCTTCGTGATACAGATTAATGCCCTTAATGTAATTTTCTCTGAAAAGGTGAGTTTTAAAATGCAAGCCTGTAAGTATGCCAACAACTAAAGGCAAAAAGTACCCGTCAAGGTAGATAAAGATTGATTGATAATTTTTTGGCTTTCCATGTTGTGCAAATATGTTAACAGATATCAACTTACAACATTAAGGGAGGTTTAAGTCAAACGTGGTAAAAATTAAGGCATATTATAGAAGTTTATTATATATGCAAATAATTTCATTTGTATGTTAACATCATCACTTTAAGTAAAAAACATGTTATTTTTTTTTTTCAACATATAGTTTTTATACATAAAGATGGTGCTAAAAATGGTGTGTTTAACCCATTAACCGCGGCTCCCAAATGCTTCGTACGATTTTTTTAAATTTCATGTGCTTTTTTATATTGATCACAGGAACTACCAAATCAAATTTCAATTTTATAAAAATTACCAACCATGGATAATGTGTTCTAAATGAACACAAATTCCTTCTACAACGACAGCATTGTTTTATATCAGGAATTTTCTATCAATAGCAGGTATAGTTGGTAAATTGACTTAGAGAGCGTTTACATTTTTTTAACATATAACATTTTTTACAAATGATAATAACACCAATTTTCCTATTTTTACTGTTAATCAGTTTTGACTTTAAAAATGTAGTATTTAACGTAAAAATTCATTAATACTCTACAAAAACAATTTATAGCTCTATATTTTCTTAAAGCAACAAACAAAAAATTAGACACTTAGCTGTTACCAATCCTGAGATATGATCAATTCAGCAGAAGCACTTTCATGGGTAAAAAAAACCCAATCGCGGTTAATGGGTTAAAAAAGGTAAAAATAGGACCACACCATAGCTCGGCTCCAGATCGTTTGAAAATAAAAAACAAAAATACATGCAAAAAAACCCTTGAGTGCACATCTTTTACCAAAATGGTATGAAAATATAGAAAATTTTAAAAATTATGAAGCGTGAAAAGTTGGTTATTTTTGACCATATTGTTGTGTTTAATTGTTTATAATCGTTTATTGAGCTTTAGGTCAGGGTAGAACAATTAGTTGCTCTATCAAATTTTTTCCCAAAGAAACAACAACAACAAAAACATTTTCTATATGAAAAGAAAAACATCACTAGCTGATTTTATTGCAATTTCGGCCCTGCTACAGGCTTCATCAAAAATCTTTGTGATGCCACAACCGGGAATCGAACCCGGGCGTGGTCGCCGTGCCAGCATATTTTAGCGCACTGCACCACAGAGGCGATGAGATATCAGTGTTAATTTCTCAGTTTAGCTCCCTTTCATACTTTTTTGTTGCTGTTCTTTTTTGCTTATTTTAGTTTATGCTTATGTTATTATGGAGTTCAATTATTTGTCGGAATTCGCCACTAACAAAGCATAGTTACTGAAGTTGTTTTTAGATTTGCTGTAAAATCTTCAGGCTGTTTCAGTGTTTTTTTTTGGTCTGGCACTACCATTTGATTACTATTGAAAGTTTTCTATATGACCTTGTTATTTATTATAATGCTAATTTTCTATGATTTAAACACAAATTCTAAAAGTTTGATAGTTTAAACCATTCTTGATTTCAAACATAAATTCTAGTTGTTTGATAGTTTAAAATCGTTTGTTGAACGACTGGTCGATTAGTTTGTTTGCAGTAGTGTGGCATGTTTTTATAAAGTATTTTCTTGATCCTTGACGAAACATACTGATTTGGAAATACATTTCATTGTCGAAAATTTCATATAAATGTTCAAAATTTTTTTTAAGTCCAGCAGCTCATGCAGAAACTTCTTTTAAAAAATCATCACGAAAAGTTCGTCAATGATGCCGCGAACTACTGGGATGTTTCGAGAAAAACGCGTTTAAAGTCACTCCGTTTAGTTAAAGTTACTCTAGCGCACCGAGTTTTAATTTTTTCAATTTTTCAAAAAATTGTTTGCCTTAAAACCTCCCTCAATTAAAATTGATCATAATACATACAATTTGTTTTACAAAGGTTTAATTTCTTGAGAAGTTGTGTAAAAATCGTTCTTTTATTATGCAGTGTATTTAATTGTTATGCATAGATATTGTATTTCATGTAAGGAAATTGGCTTGAATTAATTAACTACTGCCATTTATTTAATGTTGAATAATTATTAAAATTATAAAACTCGCAATAAATATTACCGTCTTAATAATTCTCGAAAATGTTCTAGAAAATCTACAAATGAGCATGTTATGCACATGCTGTTAGCACCTTGGGATCCCTTTATATACCCGTTTCGAACAGGGCCAATCAAATCTTGATGTTCACGATGATGTTTAAAAGTTGCTACTTTAAAATAAACGTTTTTTTAGTTGAATCTCAGAACAAAATTATACGTTTTTAAACAATTTAATATTTGCATTCTGATGCAGTAAGATTGAAAATTTAGAAACTTAAGGATATAGTTGGCGGTGGGCTTGGCAGTTTTTTAAATGTACACACATATATTTGAGATTCTTAAGGGAATTGTTTTAAAAAAACTTCAATACAAAAAATTGTAGCATTTTAAACTTTTGTGATATATGAGAGGTAGGCGTGGTTGTAGGCAGATTTGCAAAATTTTTCGTAAGTGATCTTATATAGTCCATTTCAACGTATATACCAAATTTTATTGGTATCCGACTACTCCTTCTTAATGCTATGCAAATATCGTTGTATTAAAAAGCATAAAAGGTAGGCGTGGCGTTTTTATCTACATATATGTGTATATATGTATACATAAGAATCTTGAGTAAATTGTTTTGATATAACTTCAATACGAAAAATATATCTGTGGTCACAAGGATAAATGACTAAACTCAGAATATCGTAAAAAAGCGATATGGAATTTACTTTATTGCCAATTTTTGGAAGTATGCAGATTAGGGCGGGTCAAATTCTGGCTCAGCGAAATTCGTAAAATACATGTAATTTCAAGACATTTTCTCCACTACAGCATATACAAATTCTGAAAAAAAGCTGTGCGGACTTTCGTAAATAGATTCATACACATACATTCATACATTCATATTTTATAATTGAGAACAAAATCTATTTACGAAAGTCCGCACAGCTTTTTTTCAGAATTTGTATATGCTGTAGTGGAGAAAAAGTCTTGAAATTACATGTATTTTACGAATTTCGCTGAGCCAGACCTCCAAAAAATTCGTCCATACAAATTGACCCGCCCTAATGCAGATATCCATTTTTTTGCCCAGAATTGATCATCATGTATGTCTGCACATATTTTGTTTGTAACGGTTCATATATTTCGAAAAAATGGGTCGTAGTTCGTGCAATTAAAGTATCGTTTTTTACGATACTTTGAGTTTAGTCGTTATTCTTTGTGACCACAGATATAGCGTCTAAAAATTTTGTGTTATATGGGAGGTAGGCGTGATTGTGGGCGGATTACAACAATTTTAGTATCTTCTAATAGAGGTAATTCCAACTTATGTACCAAATTTTATCGCTCTACGGTGACTCCTTTTTTTCCAAAATTTTTATGAGATCAAACCACTGTGAGTCGTCAAGATGCCACAAGAACGCCACAAAGTATGCAATATATTTTTTGAAAGCAATTAAATAGTTGCTGCTTTGGTTGTTTGCATTAATTTTAAGATTTTCTTTACACGCAAATTAAATTAAATGGAATTGCTTTTGAGTGGCAACTGCAGTAAAAGCCACAGAGATGCAAATGCCAATATAATTTAAAAAATAAAGCCCAAAAATATTTCAAGAAAATAATGGAATTCTTAAAAGTTTTTGTCTAAGTTCTTATATTAATAAATATAAGGCTGTGTCGATTTGTATGGAGATAAAAAAATTGATTTTGCCTGGGCGATTTTCGGATCGGGCATTAAAAGTTATTAAAAAAAAACAAAAAAGGGACGTTGGGGGTGCACTTTACCCTATCACATCTTCTATTTCGTGAATTTTTTCTTCAGGAATTTCTTCCAAAAATTTTTTGTATATAAACGTGCACAGCTAGTACAAAACTGATGCCAAAAATGAAATCCTTGTACCCGATTTAACCTTAAACCGGTCTCTTATTTATACTTTTAATACGAAAATTTATCGTAAAAAATTTATAAAGAAAAAATTCACAAAATTCAAGGTATAATCTTAACGTTGGTGCGCATGTATTTTTGACCATCACGGTAAAACCACTGTAGCTATCCACCTTATAGATACCCCTAGATGGCGCTGTGGTCGATTTTTAAGAAAAAAATTATCCTTATGAACCTATAGAAATCAGCGCCACCTAGGGGTATCTAAAAAATAAAAAATTTCGGAGGACCACACGTACACATGTTATGAATATAAAGTGGAAAGCTTCAGTGGTTCAGTCGTGATAGTCACAAATACATACGCACCAACGTTAAGATTAAACTTTGAATTTTGTGACTTTTTTCTTTATGAATTTTTTACGATAAATTTTTGAATAAGAACCTATAAATGTGAGACAGGTTTTAGGTTGAATCGGATACGAGGATTTCATTTCTTGCATCAGTTTTGTTCTGGCTGCACGTTTGTATACAAAAATGATTTGAAAAAATTCCTAAAAAAAATTCATAAAATTGAAGATGTGATAAGGTGATAAGGAGGCCAAAAGTAAGTAGATTACTATAAGGAAGATTTTATATAAACCGAAATGTTCTTAATTACTCTAGAAACACAACTGCATTCTTAGAGATAAATGGGGACGTTAAAATTATATAGAGAATTTTAAAGTAAAACTCAGTTATATTAATAGTCTGGTATGAAAAAATAGATTTTTAGCCATAACTTTTGATTGGAAAGAGATATTGGGGTAATTTTTTTCACATAAATTATTTTTGAGACTTGACTTTTTTGTAAAAAATATAAAAACAACATTTTGGAAAAAATAAATTTCGCGAAAAAAATCAAAGGGGTACTTGTTGTTTTGATGACAAAAACAGTAAATTAATTTTTGCGCTTAGCTGGAAGAAGTTTTGCAAATAAATGCTATGTCATATGAAAGCTAGCCAGATGTGCAATTTTTAATTGATTTCATTTTTACAACAACAACAATTTTTGAGTCATTTTTTGAGTAAAAAGTCAATATTTTGGACATTTTTTCACATAATTATAAAACATAGTTACACTGACTTAACGGTACAGTTCAATCTATTTTTGTGAAGTGATTTTATTGAACTTTTGAACAAAAAAAATTTTGAATAAAATATATTAATGGACAGCGGAGATATTTGCATCGAAAGACCAAATTTTGATTTTCATGTCGTTTTTTTCTCATTCTTAGGTAACAATGTTTTATGTAAAAGTCGTTGTACTGAAAATTTCTCCAATTTTGAAGATATGTGAATGTTTTTGATGTCAAAATAACAAAAATTTTTTAAAATTAAATACACAGAAATCTCCGATACTAAAAAGTTTTATAATAACAAAATTACAGAGGGGGCGTGGCAAAAACTAAGTATGTAACATTTTAAGTTGGGACGGACTTAATATATGTACCTAGTTTGAGCAGAATCCGTTGAGCCGTTTAGATTTGTATAAATTAAAAATAAAATTTTGAATGAAATAAAATTTTGAATGAAATATTCTAAAGGACAGCGGAGATACTAGCATCGAATGACCAAACTTTGATTTTCATATCGTTTTTTTCTCATTCTGAGGTAACGATCGATGTTTTATGAAAAAGTCGTTGTACTGAAAATTTCTCCAATTTTGAAGATATGTGAGTGTTTTCGATGTCAAAATAACAAATAATTTTTAAAATTGAATACACAAAAATCTCCGATACTAAAAAGTTTTATAATAACAAAATTACCGTTAGTTGAAAAATTTTAGAGGGGGCATGGCAATAACTAAGTTTGTAACATTTTAAGTTGGGATGCACTTAATATGTATACCTAGTTTGGGCAAAATCCGTTGAGCCGTTTAGATTTGTGTGAAGGTCAAAGAAACAAACAATCACACAGAAAATGAGTTTTATTACTATAGATTAGTTACATGAACGTTGTATTGGAGTTATAATTCAATTGTAAGAACTTTTGAATGTAAGTAAATGCCGCTTTACTTATTCAGTTGCATTGTAAATATAAGTGCAGCAACTTTAAAAAAATATTTGTAAGTTTTGATATTTAATTAGTTGCAAGAACTATGTATTGAGGTTATTATTCAGTTGCAAGAATTTTGGAAAAAAGTGTCTAAAAATTTTATACTCCGCTCATATGATTTTTTTCTACACTATGAATTCTGATTGGAATAAATTTAAATACGATTTTCTTTAGTATTTTTTATTTTCTTTTAGAATTTTCAGTGAATTATGACACTAGGAACTTAAAAAAATATATTTAGCTATATATTAAACATTATTACGCGTAAATTAAAAACTCGAAATATTTCTTATTTCACCCCCAAAGGGCACCCCTATCGCGCCTTTTTTGTTTTTTTTAATAACTTTTCATGCCCCATCCGAAAATTGCCCAGGCAACATAGGTTTGTAAATCGACCCAGCCTAATAAATATATATTATTATACGAAAAATTGTATTATAAATTGGGCGTGGCGAATGGCTATTATCGCCCGGGGCGCCGGGGTCTACAGGGCGCTGCGATCGCCAACTTAACTTAAATACCTATTTCTATCGATATAAAGAAAAACTAAATTCATTGTATCGACTTCTATAAACTTATCTGGTAGGAATGTGTATGACCATTAGCATTTATTTACCCCGAATTGTAACTTTACTCCTTGTCTTGTTGCATTCCTTTCTAACTAGGTCGAAAGAGAGACGACTGCTACTGACAGAAGAGACAATGGCAACTCATATTAAGCTCCCTGTATACTATCCTACCTTCGTTTTCTTTTATTCGTAAGTTCTTAAGCAAATTAAAAAAACTTTGGTAGCCCATTTAGTCAGGTCTAAAAATCCCTTGAATGAGCTTAGAAAACGGTCAAATTTAAATGATTTTTAGACTTAATAAATATTTTTTTAATTTTATTAATAAATATATTTTTAAGATTTTTTTTTTCATCGAGAAATTTATTTTGAAATCTGTTCGCTTTATACAATAATGAGTACATATTAGAGCCTTGCGTAGGTGCACTTAAAACTGGCTTCAAAACATTTGTTCAATTTACACTACACTGCACTGTCTTGATTGTTGCAAAGAAATAATGTGTGTGATTGCAGAGAAGACGAAGAAATCATAATAGTTCATTCAAAACGGATCATAGAGATTGTCGATCTAAGATATCGTTGTCAGAGAGCTCACTGCAGTCAATGCAATGAAAACTTGTTCACTGGCAAAAGATGGTTTGTATCAGAGAACGAATTCGGTGCTGGTTCGAACACTAGGTAAAAATAGGTCGCTGAATCCGGATCCGTTGTCAGAATTTCATGTTAAATAAAATAATCATGTTAACTCGTTCCAGCTAATCATCTTTAAAAAGCAATTAATAACAACTGACTGTTAAATTAATTTATTCACATCAACTTTTCTTTACAACTTTTTACACTTATCTGTCAGTTTAGCTCTTAAAATGGGACAGTTGTTATGCGCGCCACTTAAATTAAAAATATATTAGTAATCTCAACAATCTCCAGTACAAGCAAATTAATTAACATAATCCACGATGAATGTGCATGAAATATAATAAAAACAAAAATATTTTTTCCTTAACGAAATCCTCACAGTTCAGCAGCAGTTCAACAAGCGTTTAACAAGTTTAGCCTTTCGTTTTTTGCCGCTTCGCCGGCCGGCCTGCTTATCTGACGCACTATCATCCATCCATCCATCCATCCATCCATCCTTTTGTCAGCTTGTCGAACCAACTAAGCAACCAACGAACCAAACAGTCAGCCAACCATCCAACCACCAGACTGTTGTCGTCTGTCTTTGTGTGCTTTCAAATGTCAAAATAAAATGCTTTTAATTAATTTGATTAAAATGCCGAGATAAACTAAATTAATTTGGATTTTTTGACGCTCAAGTTGGCAGCATCTTTTGTTCGTTTTGACGCATCGCAGTCTGTTGTCTTGCTGAATATTTTTTTCTTCTCGCTTTGATCTCAACTCATCATCTGCCTCTGAGTTTTTCATTGGGAAGTTTTATTGGCAGCAGTTGGATTAAAAATAAATTAAACAAAAAAAAAATTTAAACAATAACAATCAAGTAGAGTTACACTAAAGCTCAGCGGAAAAAAAGCTTTTAATCAGCAGAAGCAAGTTTTAAGTGTCAGACGAAAAACGGCTTAACTGCGGATTAGTGACAGTTAATCATCAGCTGTTTATTATTATGAAATTTTGACAGCTGCCACATTTATTAAGCTGATCTGACAATTACTGTGAATGTGATTTCAAGTTGTTAATTGGAGCTTAGGGCGGCACTAAACCGGTTCAAAATTTTAGTTTTCAGGTTAAACCAAGTTATTCGCTTTCGATAATGCTTATAACACATATTTGAGTTTACTCTTTAAATAAAAAAATATTTATTTGAGATATGTTTAATGTTTATGTCTACTGTCTCTCGTAAAGTTTTTGAAATTTTTTTGCAGCATCTTAAAATAACATTAATGCAGAATTAATGGATGGAAATTTTGCATGGCACTAGCATTAGCACATAAATGTTTTGTAGCACTGTAAAGGTTGGTTATTGAAACATAAAAGAAAACAAAACAACGGCGAAAACAAGTTAAAAATAAAAAAAAGAGAGTGTAAACGCAAAGGAAAAGTTAAAAAAGATGTCAAAGCAATAATAAAGAAGCAAACATAAAAATAGAATCAAATGAGAAAAAGCAAATGATTGGAAGCTAAAACAAATGAGTAAAAGCAAAGAAGCAAAGCAATAGAAAAAAATAAGCTAAAGCCAAAGCAAAACACGAAAAGCAAATGAGACAAAACTAAAGAAAAATAAAAACAACAACAGTAAACAAGCAAAAGCACGGGCAAAAAAAAACAAAAGCAAAAGCAAAAAAAAAGTAGAAGTAAAAGCTAAAATAAAAGAAAAACAAAGAGTGAAAGTAAATGTAAATGTAAATGTAAAAGCTAAAGCTAAAGCTAAAGCTAAAGCTAAAGCTAAAGCTAAAGCTAAAGCTAAAGCTAAAGCTAAAGCTAAAGCTAAAGCTAAAGCTAAAAATCAAACTAAAGCTAAAGCAAAAGTAAAAGCAAAAGCAAAAGCGAATGCAAAAGCAAAATCAAAAGCAAAATCGAAATCGAAAGCAAAAGCAAAAACAAAAGCAAAAGCAAAAGCAAAATCAGAATCAAAGCAAAAGTAAAAAAGCAAAATAGAGAAACTAAAGCAAAAAACAGTTGAGAAAAAGCAAATAAAAATAAATAGAAGCAAATATAAATGAGTTGGTACTACTTTGCAAATTATATAATAATTATATAAATATAAAGTTTTTTCTAAATGACCTTGTTATTTATTATGTTGATTTTATATGATTTAAATACAAATTCTAAATGTTTGATAGTTTAAATCATACTTGATAGATAAATCATACAACTAGAATTTGTATTTAAAATCAAGTATGATTTAAAAATCAAACATTTAGAATTTGTATTTAAATCATATAAAATCAACATATTATATAAATATTTATATTTTATATTATATAAATGAGCAAAACTAAATCAGCTAACTAAAAACAGCATGAAAAACGAGAAAATAAACAAAAGCAAATGAGCAAAAGCAAATATATATGAGCAAAAGCAAAAGCGAAAGCAAAAGAAAAATCAAATTTTAAATTTGAATTTAAATTTATTATAAAAATTATATAAGCATACAAGATTGACTCTTTTAAATGCAACGAATTCTAAATATAAAGTTAAAATTACAGTTGGAATAACAACATTATAAAAATACTGAAAATATAAAATAATAATAATAACGATTAATGTATAGATTGTTTAAAAATTAAAATTACATCAATCAAACTGAAAAACATTGATAAGAAAAGAGATATAGCAAAATGACTTTAATTTAAAATATGCGTAACCGTTGTAGTACAGGAAAGTTAAGTTTATAGGGTTTAATTAAAGAAAAAATTTGAAGAAGAGTTATGAGAAATAAATGCAAAAGCAAAAGCTAAAAAAAAAAAGAAAAAAAAGTGATCGTAATCGCAAAAGAAACGTTAAAGAAAAAGAAGAAGCAAAATCAAGAATAAATAAGCAAACTCAAAAACAAAATCAAAAGCAACAACAAATGACAAACATTAAAAGCAAAAGAGCAACAGCAAATGTAAATAAGTAAAAGAAAAGAAAAAAGCAAAAGCAGGAGAAAATAAGCATACAAGCTCAAGTAACATAAACAAAGTAAAGACAAAATAAACTAAAATAAAATAAAATAAAAAGCGAATGGAAGAAGTAAAAAAAAAAATGTTTATATTAATTTTAATTTAAACTTTTATTTTTTTTTTACCAAAAAAACTTAATACCTTAAATTGCTCCAGCAAATTTCACCCGTTTTAGAAAAATTATGTAGAAACCGTTTTTTCGAATTCTTCTAACTTTTTAAAATTCCAGATATTCTTATCCTTAAGGTGGTGATGTGACCTTTTTTTGTACTATCAGTGAAGTGCGGTCTCACAGACTCTTTTACTTAATTGTTTAATTAGTCAGTAAACATTAATCAATCTTTTCAAAAAAACTGCAAACGTTGGTTTATAGAAGTAAAATTAAACGAATAAATGCTTAAACAATAGTCTTTTCTTTAGATTTATAATTAAATTGTGACCTTTTCATAATTGTACAAGGTTATATTGAGCTTTAGGTCAAGTAATTTGTCTTTTATTTTTATTTTCAAATTTAAGTAAAAAATAAACATTTAAGGA
Organism: Dichetophora obliterata; assembly: GCA_963920525.1. Lineage (NCBI taxonomy): Eukaryota > Metazoa > Arthropoda > Insecta > Diptera > Sciomyzidae > Dichetophora > Dichetophora obliterata. The sequence goes on along the minus strand of OY986438.1, from coordinate 9,299,612 downwards.
ACTTTGCAGTCTTGTCATGTGTTTCTCGGAAATCGCGACACGGGAAGAGCCTGTAAGACTCCACGTCACCACTTAAAGGTTAATTTCAATCCTTCATAACCTACATATCTAACAAAAAGTAAGCGGATCGTAACTTTTCTTTCACAAATTGCCCGTGACAAAATTCACCCTCACAAAATTGCCATTTTCAAAACTCACCCATTTTAAAATTGCTCTTTTTTATCCCTTACAAAATTACCCTTTCCAAAATAATGAAATTGCTTCTTTGCAATTTGTATTTCAAGGGCTAATTTTACTTTCTTGTGAATTTTGTAAGAGGAAATTATGTGTAGGGGGAATTTTTTAAGGGGAAATTATGTGAAAAGGGAATTTTTGAAGGACAATTTAAAAAAGGGAAATTTAGTTAAAGGCAATTTTGTCAAAGAAATTTTTTATACGGTCTATTTGGACCCCAACCCCTAACAAAAACTTTGCTGTCTCCTCAGTCTTAACCCTTAACTGGTACACCTGGTCTGTGGGATCAGAACAAAAATACAAAAGAGTATTTTTCGCTTATTATTCACTTTAAAATGCAATTCAACTCAATTCAATTATTCATAATAATTACAAAATTCTTTCCCAATAAGAAACAAAAACTTTATTTAAGACGTTCCTGGAAAAAAAATACATTTCTGACTAATATTGTGTTTTTTTAGCATTTAAGTGGTGTGGTCCCTGGGACCAGATGTACTGTTTGTGTTATTTTTTTTTTGGAGGTGTACCAGTTAGGGGTTAAGTCCTGGCTACGCCCACAAATCTTTAATTATTTTATTTTAAATGCGAATATATTTTGAATCAATTTTACTAGCGCAAGCTTTAAGTTCATCACGAAAAATATAGCAGCTTCAAATATTTGATACTCCTTTAATTTTTTCTACATCTCTTAAGTATTCGATACTCATCAGAAAATTGTGAAAAAATTTAAAAATCAACATCTCTTCAATACAACAATTCCAATCACCAACAACACCAGGACACAATCCTTTTGTCTCTCGTTAGATATACTCGTAGATGTACCAGAAATTCTTGAAAATTCATTAAGTTTTTACCATGGGCAAGAACAACAACAGCAGCCACTATAAATAAAACAACATCAGCTAGACCAACCAATTCGATATACTTTACCATACTTTTGCTGTTTTGTGGAATTTTCTGCAGCTGCTAAGAAATGTTCATAATAAAACAAAAGAAAAACTTTTAAAACTTTTCTATAGCTGTGCTAAATGCAAAAATAAGTGCAGTAAATTTTCTACATGCAGCAAGAGTTTTTGGCATGTTCTAATTAAAGATGTTAAAACAAAAATAAAGAGTATTCATCTTTCATAACATAGAAATTTATATGATCCTTATGACTATTCCATACGCGTCTGCAATATTTTAATGAATGTGTGCCACAATTTTTTTTGGGTGTACTGTTTAACTCGCTTTAAGGCTATTCACTTAACTCAACTACTTCATCATTTCATTTATAAACCTTGTGTTTTAAGTCACGTGGTCAGCTTGTGTCGAAACATGAAAGGTGACAGGTCCTTTATGAAGTACCTACACAATGGTTATAGAGCCTTTGTTTTTTTACTCGACTAGGCCTTGCAAATTCTTTATGCGCAGTTGTTGTTGTTGTTGTTGTTGCTGTTACAGTTTTGTCTATTGGTTGTTAATAATAATCTATGGTGCTTCTTAATATTGGCAAACAATACTGAAATATTTGCTGCATTTGTTCTGGATTTTGTTGCTCGATGTTGTTGTTATTGTTGTTGTTGTTGTTGAGGATTAATATTGGCAGGCACAAAAAGCTTCGCTTAAGTTACTGCAAAGTTATGAGTTATGACCTGGTTTCATTCTGCAGCCTAGTTCGCTTCAGTTGGCATTCATACTTTCGAGTTTTGTAAAGTTGTTAGCGTGTGTCAGTGGTGTTTGCACAGTGAAATCGGTTAAAATGAAAATGGTGCAATTGTAATTGCATATCTATGAAAAAGGTTTAATAAATATATTCATAATATATATCTTTTATTTATTATAATAATTTATTATTGAATATATTTATTTGTATTTATTGCCAGCATATACAATTTTAGGTAAGAAGTTCATTGGCGCGATACACTAACTAATCCTAGCAATATCTGTCAGAATGCATTACAATGAATTGGAAATAGAAACAAGAGTAAACATTTTTTTTCGTAATAGACACAGTAGCTCCTTTCGTTAAAATTTTTTACAAAATTAGATGAACAATTTTCAGAGTTCAGCTTATTAATATGATATTTTAAATCTAACGAGTACAGTTTTTGAATTGAATATTCGTGCTTAAAAGTATGAACAAAAAATTTATCTACAAATTAAGGGGTAAAAAACTGAACAAACGTAAAATTTTTTTCTATGACTAAAGAATTATTTTAACAATTACAACTTTATTTCATTGTACGCTTCATCAATTCATCAGTGGTTTTGAATAGTTTTAGTTGGCAACTAACTTATAGCAACTAACTAACCTACATAACACAAAATTTAGCTAAACCAAAGCGGAACTATATATACTTTCACTGCAATTCGAAAACTTTATACGTTTATTCCTTAAAAATTTTCACGTAGAATTTTGTCTTGCCGCGCGGTTTTTATGGGTGTCTTTTTCACACATTTTTTCAAGCACATGCCGTGTTTTTGTTCACACTTTGGTGTATACCTACAGCCTTCAATATTCATTGCACAATAATAAAATATATGCCAAAGTAACAGTTATATTACGAATGAAAGGAATATTTATTTTTGGATTTGCTCACTTCTTTAATAAAGTCACATAATAGCAATATCTAAGAAGAAGAAAAAAAAAAATTCAGATTTTCGTATGGGCAAAATTATGCATAAAGTGCTTCTGTAGCTACTTGTTGTTGTTATTGCTTCGTTGTGTGTAGTGCTGCTTGTGTTGTTGTTATTAATATTGTAAGGGGGTTTTGTTCAAAGGCTGAGGTATGCTCAGCGGCTCCAGGGTCAAACAAAAGAGCCTCAAACTTTTGTCCAAAATAAATAAGAAGACTTGTTGATTTTAGTGCTCAGATGATATTTTTCTGCTTTATTGTTAAATCTTAAATTTTTAGCAGTGTATACAATATTATGTATATTTTTCTCTTAATGTAATCATATGAGTAAGTCTTTCTTACAATACACAATATTTTAGGAATACGAACGATAAATATACAGTCGTGAGTGAGTCTGCCGACGCTGGTTCGATTATATTCGGTGTTCGGTGAAGTTCGGTGATGTTCGGTGATGTTCGGTGTTTGCTGAAGTTCGGAGATGTTCGGTGATGTTCGGTGTTCCCTGAAGTTCGGTGATGTTCGGTGCGACAATGACTTCGGCAAGACTCGACTACGCTGCCTTATTTAATAGTTTGTATTATTGTATACAATTTTTTATAGTTTGTATAAAAAAACGAGACTCCCGATATGCCGAAGCAAACGTGATGAGTCACTAACTACTTAATAAGCAATAAAAAAAAAAGACGAGACTCCTGATATGCCGAAGCAAACGTGATGAGTCGCTAAATAAGTAAAAAAAAAAGACGAGACTCCCGATATGCCGAAGCAAACGTGATGAGTCACTAACTACTTAATAAGCAATAAAAAAAAAAGACGAGACTCCTGATATGCCGAAGCAAACGTGATGAGTCGCTAAATAAGTAAAAAAAACAGACGAGACTCCCGATATGCCGAAGCAAACGTGATGAGTCACTAACTACTTAATATAATACTTAAAAAACTAAATGTATTAATACGAGCCACCTTGCGATAGCTCGTTTTGAAGCAACGGACTTGTTATCGTTTTCAAAGTCTAACAAAGCACTACGCTCTCGAGCCGTGCCGAAGTCTGTCACAATGCGCCCTATTTATCCATATGCTGCTATAAACCTTCTGGGAATTATAGTGTGTCTGGCCGTTGCGTATGGTTTACGTAGACTCGGCTGTTGGCTACGTTGAATGTGCTGGCTGTGTGTGTGTGTGTGTGTGTGTGTGTGTGTGTGTGTGTGTGTGTGTGTGTGTGTGTGTGTGTGTGTGTGTGTGTGTGTGTGTGTGTGTGTGTGTGTGTGTGTGTGTGTGTGTGTGTGTCTATGGCGTTGGTTGAGTTAAGCGCACAGTGGCGTAGTAAGGCAGTGGCGTAGTGTGCGGGGTGCAAATTTGTACGGGATCCCCGTTACAATATATACAGTGTTGCGCAAACCAATAGCAACAAAATAAGTGGCATAATGGTCTGGACCTGTTTTTCTAATAATGAAGTTGAACCATTTCAAAAAATCGATGGAATTATGAATCGATTTGTATAAAATGACATTTTAGAAAGCAAGATGCAACCACATTCAGAGTGGAATATGTCGTTTCAGTGAACGTTTCAGACCGACAACGACCCGAAGCACACTTCAAAGCTCATCAAAGATTACATTAGAGGCAATGGGATTCAAGTCCTTGATTGGCCGGCACAATGACTTGAATCCCATTGAAAATCTTTTTCGGATTTTGAAGGTAAAAGTTTCTGGTCAAAGGTTTTCCAATAAGACTGCACTGTATGAAGCCCTAAAACTTAATTGGGAACATATACCTAATACCAACATATCTAATTTAATAGAGTCGATTCCGCTCAGATGTGCAGCGGTTATCAAAAATAATGAATCTTACACCAAATATTAATTATGTTGCTTTTGTTTTGCTCTCAGACAAACTGAATGCATCCATTAATTTTAAATTTAGTAATAAAAAACAAAACCAAATATGAATATGATTTGTTTTTAATATGATGTATGAATATATGCTTTGGTTCCTATAATAATTTTTGTGTGTCTCCAATATTTAAAAAGATACACGATTTTGTAGCAGCTTACTGATTTTGTTGCTATTGTTTTGCGCAACACTGTATGTATAATTTGCATACATTTGAATGAAGCCATTGCACTAATTTTTGTGGGATTTAAGGAACTTTTTGTAGGATTTTATTGATTTCATAAAGTCACTTTTATGGGAAGAAGCCGTGGTTTTTATTCGTTTTGAATTCAATTTAAAAAATTTCATACTCAAAGTGCATGTTAAGGCTTTAAGCTCTTGGTCAAAATTTGAAGTCATGATTATTTTTTGTGAAATTTAAAGAGATCGTACCGTTTTGGTAAAGTCACTGTTTATGGAAAGTAGGCGTATTTTCGTTCGGTTTCGCTCATTTTCGAACTTGATCTTTTTTTTTAATAAAAGGCTTATATATTGAATTTCGTTACGATAGCTCTTAAATTACTGCTGTTATCGTGATCAAAGACGGACAGACGGACACTGCAAAATCGACTCAGGAAGTGATGCTGATCAAGAATATATGTATTTTTCTATATCTACCACTTCGCCTTATCGGCATTACAAACGGAGTGCAAAGTTAATATACTCCTTGTACATTTTAATATACAGTGGTTTTCAGAATTCAGAATTTCGATTTGAAAATCATCTGAAAGTCAGAAGAGATCAATTTAAATTTAGATGAAATCAGTTAAAATTCAGGAAAGCTAAGTTAAAATTCAGAAATTGCAATTGAAATTAAGTATAGATCAATTGAAATTCAGGAAAGATCAATTCGAAATTCCGAACAGATCAATTGCAATACAGAAATTATTTTTGAAATTCTGAACTGTTCATATGAAATTCGGAAATTCTATTTCAAATTAAAAAAGATCAGTAAAAGTTCTGAAAAGATCAATTTAAATTCATAAAAAATAAATTGAAATTCAGAACGCCAGTTGAAAATTCTAACATATCAAATGAAATTTCCAATAGGTAAATTGAAATTAAGCAAAGATCAATTGATACTCAGAAAAGATCAATTGAATTTCAAAATTCAATTTAATATTCTGAAAACATCAATTGAAATTGACAGATTAATTGAAATTCAGAAAAAATAAATCAATAGAAATTATGAAAAGATACCTTGAAATTCAGAAAATCCATTTCAAATTTAGACAGATAATTTAAAATTCAAAAAAGATCAATAAAAATTGTGAAACTGAATTTCTGACAAGATCGATTGAAATTCAACAATTTTATTTGAAATTCTGAATAAATCAATAGAAGTTTAAAAAAAGATCATTTCAAATTCTGAAAGAATCAGTTGAAATTCAAAAAAGATGATTCGAAGTTCAGAAAAGATCAATTGGAATCCAGAAAAGATCAACTGAAATTCAGAAATTAACATTGAAATTAAGAAAGAAATCAACAGAAATTTCAAAGGGTCAACTAAAATTCTGATGACATCAATTTAAACTCAGAATAGCTCAATTGAAATTCAGAAAAGACCAATAAAGATTGATTGATTAATTACGATAGATGTCGGCCTTTGTCTAGCTCACTCGCCACTGGACTATAAACCCAGAGGTCTCTGGTTCGAATCCGGGCTCAGGCATGTTTTTTCCACTTTCTTTGTTCTTTCCTACACTTAAGAATTATGGAAAACTAAAAATCCACAACTAAATTGTGGAAAATGTGGAATAAAAGAATTGGAAACACTAAAAGGCTGAAAATGCTTGCCGAGATTAAGGCATAACACTAGTCCCGGTTAACAGCAATTCAAATTGTCTTTCACGGTTGTTTCGCCCAATCAATAATTCATGTATGGCTCCAATCAATTCCTCTAAATAATCTAACCTTTTCCTTTCAGGTCAAAGACCAAACCTTGTTTATACAAGGCGCTTGCCTTGGTTCTTTGATCTTTTATAAAAAAAATTTAAATTCATAAAAGATCAATAAAAATTCAAGAGAGTTAATATGAAATTCAGAATTGCATTTGAAACTTAGAACAGATTATAAACTACACTGCTGTAAAATACATTCGAAAAGAAACTAAATAACGGCGTTTTCTGAGGGCAAAAGAAAAGAAAATTTTTTTCCTTAATTTAACTTTTTTTTATAAGCAACTAACCCTGAAATTAATAACTTTCTGTGATTTATATCCTCTGAGAAAAAAATTCTGTTAATTTTTTAAATCGCTACAGTAGATGCTCATAGAAATGCTCGCAAAAAATAATTATTTTAAAAAACATAAATTTTATTAATAATTAAAATCACATCATTATTTACTTTTTTTATTTTAAAAAGAAGCAAATAAAATTTAGGTATTAAAAAGTAAAGACCCAAAATTAAACCAAGAAACCATTTTATAAAAATCGAAGAGACTAATTTTGTTCTATGTATATCCTTTAAAGCAGGTATAATTTATTTTGTTATATCACTCATTTCGTGCAAGATTGTCACAACTCAAAATTAAGAATTTTAGAATTGAACATAAAGAAATGATGTTTCTGAGAATTATCGATAAAAAAATCTAAAATCGAAGAAAAGAGCATTAAACTGCATTATTAGTCATTCTATTAAGGCACTGTAGCACCTACAAATTTTTAAAAAATTAATTTTTTTTAGTAGAATATGTTATAATAAACCTTAAAAGACATGATTTTAATAATATAAAAGTGAAATTAAAAAAAAAAAAAATGTCTGAGCATTTGTATATAGCGAAGCGCGTCGACCTCATTTCTTCAAAGTATTTTAACTTTAAACGCGATTTTCCCAAAACAACGTTTTTCCAATTGGCGTGCATGATTAAAAGAAACGTATTTATCCCATCATTCTGAAATTAAAACACGTTAGTCTGCACATATCAATGCTCAGAATGACCTACGAATGAAAAAAATCGGCATTAAATTTTTTGAGTTAAAACAGTTTTTTTTTAGAAAAAATTGTCAATTTTTGAAAAAACGCTGTCATTTTGTAATTTTTCAACCAAATTTTTTTATTTTAGATCATGTCATGGCCGCTTTTGTGCTGATTAAAACCACGTTTTTATTTTTTTTTATTTAAAAAAATAGTTTTGTATACTATGATATCGATAAAACATATGTATGTTTGAAGTATCATTAACCCTTTCAATGGCTAGGCTAAACTAAGAACAAAATAGTTTTCTTGGGGTAATAATCCTATCATTTAGGTCCTAAAAAGATGAAAAAAAACATACCTTCGATTTTTACCTGCGCTACTTACGTTTTGCAAGCTTTACAAAGAAAAAAATTGTTTTGCTACTGTTCGGCACATTTTTTTTTCTTTAATCCCTGGAAGGTTTTTCAACCCTTTGGATCATTTTTTTTTCAACCATCTTAATATTCTTATCATAAGCCATAAAAAGATAAAAAACATACATTTGACTTTTGACCGGCTGATTTTTTTCTTATAAAATAGTCCAAAAAAGAATTTTTTGCTTTTGTTCGGCACTAAATCGAAAATACAACTGACTTGAATGTCAAATATCTCCCTAAATTTATTTTTATCATGTTGGTTCATAATTTTTTCACAGACTCAAACGATTTGATTTAAAAAAGCGTTGCAAAATAAAAATTAAAAAGCAAAAGAAAAAGTCACCGCACACCAGCTAATCTGAAGCATTATTGAAAGAAAGTTTTGAAAAAAATTTTTTGACCGAACGTAGGGGTCGCGCATTAACATATTTCTTCATAACTTCGATATTTACCGTCCGATCTTAAAAAATTTTGTGTCTATATATTTGTCTAGGAAGAATTTCTAGGAATTTCTGTAGGAAGACTAATTTTTTGTTTTTTGGACTCAGTGACCTTAGCTGACCCCTTATAGTACCGACTCACCGGACCTCAGTTTCTATTATCTTAAGGTACTATTTTGATTTCAGAAATGAAAAGCCTGTAAAAAATCAATAAACTTTTACTAAAGAAATTTTTCGCTATTTCCACTAGAAATATTTAAAATTTTTTTTTTGAATTTTTTTGAAAAACGTAGGGCAAATTTTTAAATTTTTTGTCATATATTATTTTTTTAAAATATGCACGCTGTCCACGCTTGATGGCTTTAGGCGATGTTTATGCGATGTCGATAGAAAGTAACGATGCACAAATGACGTTAGTTTCTGAACCATCGAATTCGGTACAAAGCAAATTCGAAAGCGTTGAGTACGAACCAGTACGAACCGATGAAGAGAATGAGTTTGAAGAAAATTGTAGTACTTTAGAATAGTACACTAGGTTGGTAGATTCGGATAAGAACGTTTTCGGTACATATTTTATAAAAATAATGCGAAATATGACAAAAATTTTAAAAATTTGCCCTACGTTTTGCAAAAAATAAAAATAAAAAATATTTTTAAAAACATTTCTTGTAGAAATAGCTAAAAAGTTCTTTAGTAAAAGTTTATTGATTTTTTACGGGCTTTCTATTTCTGAGATCAAAATGGCACCTTAAGATGGTAGAAATTGAGGTCCGGTGGGTCAGTACTATAAGGGGTCAACTGAGGTCAATAAATCCTAGTGACAAAAATAGGTCTCTTTGAGACAACAATATGGACATATCATTCTCTTAGATCGGACGGTAAATACCGAAGTTATAAACAAATATGTCGATGCGCGACCCCTACGTTCGGTCAAAAAAAAATTTTTTTTTCGAAATTTTCTTTCAATAATGTCCAATTAGCTGATGTGCGGCAAAATTTATTTTTTAGATATGGTCTAGTGTCCAATATATTTGGGAAAATCCACTGCAAGGGTTTTGAAAACATATCTTTTATTATTAATTGTTTAGTAGTATTAATTATTGTTATTATTTATTTTTTTATGATTAATTTGAATGTGCTCAACTCCCTTAATATTTTTTTTCCTTCAATTATCTTTTATGATTCAAGATATGAAGCGTATAAAATGGCCTTCTCCGAAAATTTAAATTTTAATTTGTGACAGTCTTGCACAAAATGAGCGATATATTCACTAAATTTTGACAAAACTTTCGCAAAAACTAATCACTTTAAATGTGCCATAACCAGGGCTCGGATTTTGATGACCTAAAAAAGGCGAAAAATTACCTAAAAAAATGTTAAGAAAGACCTAAAAACTGCAGAAAATGACCTCAAAACTAACAAAAATTACCTAAAAAACGCAAACAATTACATGACAAATAAACAAGAATTTGAGTTTTAAAAATAAAACATACTTAACTCATAATTTATTTTATATAATTTTTGTGCATAGCGTTACAGTATATTACAAGGTATATTTTTAAGTTATTAAAATTGAAAGAACGTCGATTGTCTGGCAAAATGTTTTTGTAAACAGAAAAACTTCTTTCTACTTTTGCACTGACGAGAAGTACATTAATTAGAGTGGATCTTATTTTAAAATGACTACCCCAAGGGCTCAAACTGTTGTAACTGATGATAAAAAAATTCGTGAACAATTTTAGCAAGATCAAATGCATATAAACCCGTGCGCACACGACTTAAAATTTGCCCAAGTGCATGAAAGAAAAAAATTTTTTTTTTAATATTTTCATATGCAATTCCATTTGAAATAAGGAAACAGTTAAGATTTTTTTTTCGAAAAATTTTTCAGTTTAATAAGGTTATTCAAATCAAATTACTTGAATAACTCAGGAGGACAGCATTGTTATTTTTGGATTTTCCCAGCAATATTTGTATTATTTTCGACTAATCTTGGTGCGCTGATTTCGAAACTATTATTACTTTTTCTAGTGTCACCCGTTTTCGATATAAACGTCAGTGAAATCGTTCAAAATGACAATAAAATAACTTAAAAATAGCTAAAATTGACCAAAAATGCCCTAAATCTACATAGTAAAAGTGACCTAAAAACTAAAACCAATAAAAAACGATAAAAAAGAACGAACAAATGACCTAAAAACTTTTCATATTTGGAATTTAGGAAACATAAATTTACATACGTTCTAAATAAGCAGGAAATGTCTCCGAAGCAGCAGAAGAAAGATGACATGTCATCAAAATTCTAGCCCTGGTCATAACTTTCTTGTTTTTGAAAAAGATCAGGTAAAATTCTGGAAACTGCAGTTTCTAAAGAAGTTGATACTCTGTCACAAAAAAAAAACATATTCAAAACTGATGACAATCGAGGACACCAATAATATTTTTCACTTCCCAAACTTTTAAAATGTTTTGGTCTTACCTAAAAAGTACTCTTTTCAGAGTGAAGTTAATATTTTTTACAAAATAATTTTGTAAACGAACTGAACACAACTAAAAATAATTTTGCCTTAGAAAAAGAAAATAATATTGGTTTTAATTGCCCATTAAACACAATTGATAACCGCGTTGTAATGCATACATAAGTGTTTGTTTAAAAAAAAAAGAGTTGGTCAATTTTTTATACTATTTTATTTGGATTGTTTGATTTTATCAACTGTTCCTTTGGTCAAATCGTCACGTTTTGCATGAGCATAAAAAACTGCATTTTAATGAGCGCTTTTGTCACATTACTCTAACATCTACCTGCTTTAGTTGGCCTCTTAAGCTGCCTTCTATTCAAAGCACGCATTCGTTTTTTTTTATTTATATTTTATTCCTTGCGTCATGCTCATCAAAATGCAAATCGACCACTTGCAGCACGCTGCGGTTGGTGCTGGCGCATCTAGGCTACGTTTAAGTCGCACAGAATGCAGTTAACATTTTGACGCATACGAATTAGAGGAGAGAATTCGTAACGATCCTGCGAAATGCTGCAAAATTTGACCATATTCGAAATATAGTTGCCAATAAAGAGCAACAACAGTGGCAATGTGCAAATTACAGTGATTTTTGAAAATATTTGTTTAAACATAGTTGTAAATCGTTCAAAACTTTTGCCCACCACTGTATGTTGCCAACAGCAGCACTACTTTGTCGAGTTTTCATTGCATCTTTTAATTAAAAATAACGATGTTGCTTGTGCGCGTGCTCTTTAAACTGCCATTTAATGCTTGAGCTGACAAGTGACAACATTGTTGTTGCAATAATCATGGTGGTAGTTGTCAATGATGTGGTTGTTGCTGCAAAATATAGCTCTGCACGCTTTTGTTGACTATAAAATTGCGAATTGATGACAAATGAAATGCGTTACCAATTATATTGCTGTAGCCAAGAATTAAGTTGCTGACACAACACAAGCAACAGCAGTATGCATTTTATTGGACATTTGCAAATTACTGTTGTTCTGATTTTTGTTATTTTTTGGCACTTAACTTAAGTGGGCGCGCTGGCAGGTGTGTCAATATTTCTACTTCTTGTCCTCTGCTGCAACGAGTTTTAAATGTAATCAATTGAATTTTTTGCAACAAAATTTCTTGGAATTCTGTAGCATGCGCTTGTTATAAAGTAATTGTGATTCATTGTACATGATTACCAAAAAAATATTTCTACTGCTCACCCACTCAGATAAATAAATTATTGTTATTCATCAAAATTTATGCGATATTCTTGTTTTTCGGCATTTTTTTTGCCTTCGCTATGGTGAGAAACGAATATTGAAACAAACAAGTAAAACATTTTCATAAATAAAAAGAAGATAAATTTAATATTTGCAAGACATTGCAAAGTATGGTTATGATGGCAATAAATTCCGTGGATTTGGACTGCAATTTAATAAAGTTCAATAACACTGTGTAACAACATTATTAACGCTTGCGCTGCGACACATTTTTCCACGCAAGGTAACGCATTCGGCCACAACCGTCAGTTTATTAAAATAATTAAAAATAGCTTTTTTAGAAAATGTTGAAGAATGTTTCATTTGGTCAAAGTATGAGCAAGTAGCATTTGAGGTGGAGACGTAAATCCGAATTGTGCATATTGCCAGTAGAAACTGCAGGAGCAATTTGAAACATTGCAACTACATTCAAATTATTTATGTTAAATTTTGTACCTGTCAGTCATTTGCAAGTAAATGCCAGTCAGCAGAGTCAGAAGATGCAGTAAGTTGATCTATGTATTTTGAACTCGGCTCTGGTAAAAGAATTGCATGTTCTTCAAAAATTGTTTTTCTGGCAGAATTATTATTACCCATTTTTACTTGGGAAATAATGTTCTCCTTACGACCATCAAAATAAAGACCAAGAAGCTCTTCATTTTTGAATGCGTACGAGTTTTGAATTTCATTTCGTAAAGATTTTCTATTTCTCGAGTTTTGTTGCGACCAATGAAGAATAAGATGAAGAAATCATGACCATATATTGTAAAGCTGAGCTAACAATATTGCTGCTGCACGTTCTGATAGTCCCACTCCCGAACAAGACCTAATTGTAAATATTTTGCTTGGCCGTACAAGGGTCGTACATCGGCCGAACATCGGCCGAACAGTGATTCTTCTATTTTTCAATGAAAATTGGATCTTTAGGTTGAAATAAAATAAATATACGAGGGCCGTTTGATAATTCCGTAAAAAATAAAATAAAGAATGATTTTTACGACAAAAAAATTTTTTTTTCTCAATTTAGTCTTATTTTAGCTCGATACACTTCGTCCAACGTTCCTCCAATTTTTTGATCCCATCCGAAAAACACTTTTTCAGAAAGTCCTCAAAATAGGCCTGTTTCGGTGATGAGCTCCTATCTGGTGGTGAATCTCTTTCCGCTGAGCCATTTCTTCAGGTTTGGAAATAGAAAATAGTCGAAGGGGGCCAAATCTAGAGAATATGCTGGATGAGAAAGCAATTCGTACTGGAGTTCATGGAAATTTGCTCTGGAATTAGGCACGTGTGAACGCGTGCACTGTCTTGATGGAAGAGCACTTTTTTCCTCGCCAAATGGGGACTTTTTCTTTCAAAGCGTCATTGAATCGGTCCAATTCGACTGCACAGTATTCGCCATTGATCTTTTTTTTTGGTGGAATGTAGATTATACCGCGTTTATCCCAAAAAACTGTCGCCATAACCTTTCCGGCCGATAGCACCGTCTTCGCCTTCTTCGAAGCACGTTCGGTCGGTGAAGTCCACTGTTTCGACTGTTCCTTTGTCTCTGGTGTGTAGTGATGAATCCATGGTTACTAATCGATGGAAAAATCCTTCATATCTTTGTTCAACATCGCCAAACAACCCTTTGAATCAGTCACACGATCGTGTTTATGGTCGAGAGCAAGGCTGTTAATCGCTCACTTTTTTGAAAAAAGTGAGCGGCTCGTATTTAGAGCGCGCTCACATTCTGAGTGGCTCACTTTTTGAGTGTGCTCACTTTTAAAAGTAAACAGTGTTTTGAGCATTGACGATTTATCGTCATTTTGACTATTATTGGCGCTAATTATGACGTGACGATTTTTTATTTTCATGCCAAAAATTACGATTTTCAGCAAAACTAACGTTGCAGCATGCTCGACAAAAATTTTGAGATGCAATTTTTATGTAAAAATAATAAATAAAAAGGTAAAAGTTTTGTAAAAAAACAAAGACTGAAAACTTTTGTTTTGATTACCTCTATTAAAGTATTATGTTTTATTTGGTTTAAAAAGAATTTCATCAAAAGTGAGCGCCGCTCAGAAAGTGAGCGCGCTCATTTATTTTGTAAAGTTAAGCGAGCTGACATTTTGAGCGCGCTCATTTTCAGAGCGAGCTCACTTTCGCTCAAAAAGTGAGCGAAATTAACAGCCTTGGTCGAGAGTGAGCAAACGCGGCACCCATCTTGCGGATAATTTTTTCATATCCAAATGATTTCGCAAAATGTTCCACACCCGTTCGTTTGAGATGCCTACGGCTTCAACAATCTTGCGGACTTTAAAACTGCGATCGGCCAACACGATATCGTGAATTTTAGTGACCATTTCTGGTGTGGTGACCTCATTTGGGCGTCCACAACATTTGGCGTCACTTGGGCTTGTACGATCGCATCGGAATTCAGTAAACCACTTGTGAATGATTCCAATCGTTGGTGCAGAGTCCCCATAGTATTTATCAGGCCTTTCCTTAGTTTTACTGATGGTTTTTTTGCGCAAAAAATAATGCTTGATGAGCATACGAAATTAATTTTGGTCCATTTTCGCCAAAATTTACAAGATCGTCTGCAGTCCATGTCTGCCAAACAGTAGTCTATTAACAGATGCTAGTTGACAGGATCAGTGTTGTATTTAAAGTTACTACGCTGGAGATTAAAAAATTCACTAGCTTCTTATACTGCCTTCGTATGTATGTTTAACTCTCAAACTAATGAAAAAATCTTATAAATTATCGCCACACACTATGGCGATACTATTAACATCAGCATCACCGAGTGAAATTTGCGCATACTTTTGCTATTGAATAACAGCTTTGAAAAATTTGGTGACATTCAACAGGCGCTCAGCGGCCGTACAACTAATGTAGGCCTTGTAACGCCGTTGTTGGACCCAACTTTCGGCCGCTAGGCTTTTTGGATTATTTTTATGCCTTGTTCGAGCCTTGTTCGAGTCTTGTTCGGCCACGCGAACCCTATTATACCGCTGTTCACCCTCTTACATTCTTACTCGGGTTGGCATAGATTGTTAACACTTTCATGTTCTTCAGACAACATGTTAGTTTTTCTAATAAAAGCGTAACATTTGGCGACATACTGATTTAAATTTGAAAAACTTTCAATGTCTACTGATAAACGTAATTGTTAAAAAAATTTTAGGATTTCCTTAACCCATTAACTTCCACGGAGATGTAACTTTAATATAGTATACTATTGTATAGTTATAAGCTTTAAATATACAAACAAAAATCAATTATTTGTTCATTGGTCGGAAAAGAATAGACGAAAAGAAGAAGCAATAGATCAAAATAAATTATATTTTCATAAGAATTTATAAATTCTTTTAAGAAAAATAATGCCAAAGAACTACATAATGGATGAAAAGTCCATTTCCGCCAATTTTTGCAATTTGGGAATGAATAAAGTGATTAATGGTTGAAAAATATGTTTTCCTGAGAGCACAACTTTCTTAAACTTTTTCGGGAAAAACATTTAATCCTTGCTCAAATTGCGAAAAATGACGAAAACTGATTTTTTCTTTATGCTGAAAAAATATTTTTTTCCTATAACATTTTTTGTTCTAGTTGAACTCCAAAAGTACTGGACCGATTTTTATGAAATTAGTTTTGAAATATCATATTTGTGTTTACTTGGACTATAGGTGTATTTTTCTTATAAATAAGCTAGCTGATATACCCAGTGTTACTTGTTAGTTCGTATAAATAATTATTACTATCTTGTATTAGATTTTAATTTATTGATTTTTTATTAAACAAAAAAATAAAAGTAATTCCTTTGAAATCATCGCATATATTAGTTCAGTCACTATTTTAAACAATTTTAGATTAAAAAATTTTCTTATAACAGACTTTTGGAAAAATAATTCTAATTTATTTCATGTCATTAGTGCTTGACTAAATCTTGGACTAAATTTTAACTTTTTTAAATTACATATAGGACAACACAAAAAAAATTACTTTTTAATTCAAGGAAAAGCTTAAAATTTCCTAATCCAAAAGTGATTACTTTTTAATCCGAAAAAAGTTTAAAACTTGTAAAATGCACACAAATTCACACACACAAAAAAAAAAATATTAACGCATTTCAACCATTTACAAATTTTGCAGGGATTGTCCATTTGCAGGAATTGTCGACCATTTCCTAATTTGAACCCAAGCACTCTGGTCTGCCGGTCCGATATCTTACCCACTCGTCTGTCACAGTTGATAACAAAGTTTTTTATATTTTTTATTATCTTTTTTACATTAAGATTTTTTTTCTTTTAAATTGTCTGTTTATTTAATAATTTTTTTAAAGGTTTTTTAACAATTTCTTCATTATAAACCTTAAAGTCTTATTCACTCGTCCAACTCAGTTGTAAACATAGTTGCGCTTATTTTGCATGATTACGAACGCAAGTGAGCTTTCGGAAACGTGGGTTCGAGACCAAAATCGGACAAAAAATTATATTTTTTTTATTTAAATTTTAAACTTTGTTTATTTAAAAAATTTTTAACACCTTTTTTAAAAAATTTGTTCACACAAAATCTAATATAAATTCGTAGTCTTAAAATTGCCTAAACTTAAAAATTTTTTTTAAACCGAAATTAATAAAAATTAAGTATGGATTAAAAATAGTAAGTACTTTTTTGATTAAAAATTGCTTTAATTTAAAGTTTAGATAAAACATTTTCAACCGTGTCCACTGCATTTTGACTATGATGGCTGTATAAAATTAATAGCGTTAAATTGTATAAACAATTTTCATAAGTGAATTAGTACATAGAACATAAATGGTTTTTTTAAAGTACCATTTCATGTTGAATACTCTAAATGCCTATTGGAATTCAATGTAAACGTAGTATCAAAGGTGAATGTCGGATCGTGTAGTAAAAACTACTTGAAAGTTATTTTTACCTACTTTAAAACGCACAGCAAAAACCAATGTTTCTTCAGCCTAGCTCATTTAAAAAAAATTGCACTTTTTAAATATCTAAATTTAATTTTCTTGCGGAAAAATTTTCTCACTATCGTCTTATCACATCCAGGCTTACAGCGTTGTGTTCGCAATATGGTTTAAATAAATTTATGTTATGTCAAAGTTATGTTTACAGTTCCATTTCTTAGCAGTTAATTTTAATACCAGTTCGAAAAACGAATCAAATGATAAATCATATTTGCACACAAACCATGTAAGAAAAAAGTTTCGACCATGCAGTTAATAAAAAATTACGTGCATTGGCAAGAACTTAAAAATTACGAAATATGGTGCAAGTATATGCTAACTACTTAACAGATTTATCTGCGTTTTTGAGATAAACATAGGTTCGTAACGCCACCTAGCTTTTGTATTTTGCAAATTTTGCATTTTTTCACAAACGAAATAAACTTCTTGTAAAAGATTTTCCAAATTTGAAATAGAATAAAGAATTCACGATAAATTTTTCGATGAAATAACCATATATAAAAAAAAACCAGCACATTCCATGTATTTCTTAAGATTGGATTAACACTGGCTATGGTTAAGAAAACAGTAAAAAAAAATTAAAAAAATGCTTTGAGAAAATAGGAGGGGTGAGCAATTACTCCAATTAAGACCCAAAAGAGAACTTACTCTTAAGGACAAAGCATTTTTTAAAAATTATAAAAACAACATGTTAAAAAAAATGGAGTTATAGGCCAGAGCATGGCAGAACTAGAGAAGGTAGATGCATTTCGGACTGCGTTCTCTTTCTCATATCCGAAATTGTCAAAACCAGCTTTTTACGATTGAGAACAAAACGATATCAATGGCCGCATTCAGCAGAGTCAATAGTTGTTAACCGACTGTTGTACTAAAATTCGCTGAAACACTGAAAGAGCGCTGCAAATTTGAGTGATAAACCTTTGCAATTTAATTATTAACATAACTAAAGAATTATAAACATTAAATTAAGTAATTTTCAAGTTTTCTACCATAAAAGTTTACAACAGTTGACTCCGCTGAATGCGGCCAATTTTCGCCTTCTCATCAGTTTCAGATTTTCAATTAGCTGTCAACTTCGTTTTGATAGTTTCGGCAGTCTATCTCTCCGAAATGCATCTACCTTCTCTAATTCATGATTTAATTATTATAGGTTGTCCACTCGTTTGACAACACCCGTAAATATGTAAACAAAAATTTATTCTCTCTCAAATATAAATGAGAATCAGGGTTTTGTTGTGTTCTCAGAAAAAAAGTTAAGTTTCAGTGTTTCGTTGTGAATTTTTTTTAAAAAGTAGTTTTTCTATATATTGCTATATTCTTTATTACAATAACTGGGGCACCACGTTTTAAAAATGGTTTTTTGTTCAGAACAAAAGAAAATATGTTTGGTCAAACAAAAAAACGATACCTCAACTAGTTGTCGAGATATCGATATTCTAAATTTCTAGCTTGGAACAATATTTGTTCAGTAAAGTATTTGTTTAAAAATTGATGCAGGCGTACCACAAGGTTCGGTGTTAGGACCTGTCTTTTTTCTAATATATATTAACTCAATCTTTAGTTTAGAGTCTACGAGTGAAACAGTTGCCTTTGCTGATGATATGGCTTGCATATACTCATGTTGTTCTGTTCTTGATCTGACAGCAAACATTAATCATGATCTTGGTCTTTTGAGACCAAGTTTTTATTGGTTTGCAATACATAAGCTGGTACTTGATGATTATTATGTTTTTCAAAATTATGTTTTTCAGTGTTGCTGGTAGAGAAATCCAGTGCGATCAATTAATATTTCATCACTCCAACTGCGACAAGTTCTTGTTCGATAATTACACGTGTTACACTTCAAGTAATTTGTTAACTTATAACGACCATATATCTTGTTCTGGTTGTTTTAAGATTGAATGCGTTACATCTTTTAAATACTTAGCTATTTTGGTAGACTCGAAGATGAATTGGTCAGAACACACCACCGCACTGAAACGATATGCTATGTCAGCTTTAAGACAAATTTATCTGTTAAAAACCTTCTGCTCACAAAAGTTATTCACATGTATTTATTATGGGATTTTACATTCAAAACTGGAATATGGACTAGCTTGTTGGGGTGGTACACATTCAAACAAGATTACTCCATTGCTCATTACTCAAAAGCATATCATTCGCATTATTTGCAGTAAAAGTAGAATTGTACATAGCCTTGCACTTTTCAAGAGTCTGGAGATTCTTCCATTCAAGCATTTGCATTGCTATAAAATATTACAGATTTTTTTTAAAAACAATGGTCATTTGACGAACAGAAATAATCCAAGCTACAATCTGAGAATAAATAGTAATAACAAAGTCGTAGTTCCACCGCATAATTTACAACATTTCCTTCATTCATATTCTGCGATAGCCCCAAGATTATATAACTGCTTACCAGACACTATTCGCTGTATTCGCTATAAGAAAGCTTTCCTTATGGAGGTTAAATCGTGGCTATTTAAGCTAAGCTATGATGACTTAAACCAAATTCTTCATATACAAATATAATTCGAGAATTGTTTGCCTGCTTATTACTTTTAATTCATTAGTTATTTGATCTATTTTTTTTTCAATTTATTCTTGTCTAATCTTTGTATTTTTTATTTCTCATTCTAATCAATTAATAACAAATTGCATTTAATATTTTACATATATTAGACCCCATGTATGATCTGTGTATGTTTTAAATATGAAAATTGTATCTACTCTGCATTCGCCACTAGTTCTTTGAGCTACAGAGTGCAGTTTTGTGAAGCATTGTTTATAAATTTTTAAGAATTCTACTACTGTAATATTTTTAATATAATGTTTCATAATAAATAATAAATAATTCATAATTCATAAAAAAAATCTATATCTTTACCATTATCGAATAGATCTAAAATATTGACATGTCATTTGAAAGACAATTGAATTATCTATTAGATAAAATAAAAATAAAAGGCATTAAAGCAATGATTTTAGTTTTGTGAGCAGTTTTATATTACTTTTGCTTTTAATTAGTGAAAAAACCTTTATTTTCTCAAAAATTTGCAGCATTAGGTGTCAAAAATATATTTTATATATAAAGCCTACAGTTTTATCTTTAATTTGGTGTATAGAAATCCATATTCCTTTTTTTGAATTGGCTCTAAGTATAGTGTATTTGCTGCAATGATCAACTATTTAATTTAATAAAATGGAAGCTGTTGACCAAAACTGATCAGCTTTTTTCATTGCGTAAATTAAAGCATTAAGCCTAGTACTCTGGTCAGTTTCATGCGAAATTCCACTCAAATCTTTATACAAAATATGACAGCTGCGAAACAAGCGTGGAAATTTTCACAACATTTTTGTCAGAGCAGTACTCTGTTCCGCAGCGTGAAATTATCGCAACATGTTTCTGTGCAACATTTTTTCGCGACAATTTAATTGTACTGCCTATTTATTTTGAAGTCAAAAGAGAGTTATCATATGAAATCTCCCAACATATTCTCTGAATCTCTCTGAGAAACGTTGCAATAGGAATTCCTCGCAACAAACTTTAAGTCAGAAATTTTACGCAACAAATAAATAGATGTTGCCAGCGAAATTTCACGTAAACGAACAAAGTACTAGGCTTTAAGTTTAAAAGTCTTGACGAGTGGAAATCAAGATAAAGTTGTCATTTCTGTAACCAACTGTGTAATCAGTTAGTCATAGACTAAAACGAAATTTAGTATATCACATTAAAGTAGTTATCAAATATGTGATAAGATACCTGCGATCTCCAAATAAAGACATTTTTGTCATTCCCGACAATTTATGTCATTCCTGTAACAACTCAAAAAAATAAAATGCGTACAAATCAATTTCATTGTGCTCAAAATTAGCTCTCGAGCTAAGGGCTTTTTCAGCCATGTAAACTTATATAAATTCTGGCTTCGCTAAAAAGCTTTCAGTCTGCAGGCTTACTTACTGTAGCTTCAGTTTTATTTTTACATCTAAGCAAAATGCTACGAAGACATTCAATCAATATTTAAAAACATGTTTTCAATTAAATGTATTTCGAAACAGACTCTTCTTTTACTTATAAATTCACTATACTATAATATACAATACTAGTAAATTCAAAGATAAAAATAATACAAATACATATTCATAAAATACAAAATTTTTTGTGTTATGAGTGCTGTATACATTTTTTTTATTATATCTGCATTGATTGACACAACAAAACATATTGTCATTACCTTTTTCAAAACTCAATAAATTCACAATTTTCAAGCAAAACAAACAAGTAGTGGAAAACATAGTAAAAAATAAAAACAGTAGTGAAATGTATCTTTGGGTATTTAGTACTACGAAAAAGTATGATATTTAGGCAACTGAGTTATATTTTGTCATTAAAAAATTACTCTTTTGCTTTCCTCTTCAATTTTAAGAGTGTATATTTTCCATCGTGTGAGAAAACGTCAAATGAATGGACAACCTATAATAATTAAATCAACTAAAATAGCTGGAGCGAAAATTTCTGTACATATATTATTTCCTTGGTGACAGTTAAATCTTTGACTTTTGATGCAAAGAAGAGATTCATCACTTCATCACTTATGTTAAGAGTTCGCTCAAAAAATATTTCTCTCGCAATTTTTTGTTCTTCATCCAGAAAAGTCCTAAAAATTTGTAACTATTTTGAGATTATTGATCCTTTTGCATTGACCCTGCATTTACTAACAGTTCAAAGAATATCACTTTGCAATGTGTATCGATTTTTGTAAAAAAAAGACTGCTAAAAGCAAGTTATTGTAGCATAAAATTTAACCTTTTGACCTTTGCTCAAACGTAGACAGTCTATGCAACAACATATTAAAAAAAGTAATAGCTTCAATTTCACCAAAAAGTGTTCACCTCTGTCGTTTAGTCATTTCATCAATTTTTTTCTCCCATATAAATTTTTTATATTGTATACTACATCATTGTTTTTGTAGCATATACCTTGGGTGTCAGCTGTCAGTTCACATGCATTGCCAGATTTTTTTCATTAAATTTTGTATTTCTTTTTATATTATTTATTTTCGTCCCGTTGCCAAATTGCGACATAACCGCAACATGCTTGCTTGTCAATCAGCGTAAACGTGAGAAGGTTGTGAAGGTAGGTGGTAGCTGGATGGTGGTGGCTGCCGGCTGGCTGTTGACTGCTGATGGCATGGCTGACTCTATGAAGAGATCTCCTTTTTTTTGCCCATACCAGCCATTGCACCCATTTTTATCTCCTTCATCTGCGACAGTAGCACATCAACTCGGCTGACATTATTTTCGCTGCATGTTGAAATTTTATTTGCATTTTGATGGATTTCGGTTTTTATCGGTGCCGCAAATAAAAGTGATATAAAAAAAAGCTCAATGTCGGAGATGCAATACGTAAAATGTAAACCCGAAAAGCACAACCTAGAAAAAGAATTAAATGTCAATAATAAATGTCATCAACATAAAAAAAAAGTTGGGCAATGCTGTGTGCCTCCATATTGGTTGCGATACCAATATTCGACATTGTTGGTTGTTTTAAATATTCAACAAATTTTCAGGAGCTCTTTTTTTGAAATGTGGCGTGCAACATTTAAGGACCTGGCTTTTATTTTAAACTCAAAATTTCGCAATGTTTTTTTTTTCCTACATGTGCTATTTTTGCATAGAAAGACTATTTTTTTAGTTTTGTATACGTGTTGAAAAAGGTGTAAAAAAATCTGTTACGAATCACATTCAATTGAATCGAATTACTCTTGACTACAACATGTTGTAATGCTTTTTCCAATTTCCATTTAATAGGTTGATTTTTTTTTCTATTTTTAACTCGTGACATCAGTCAAGCGTTGTGCTTTGCTTCATTTGAGCTTTTGTCATTGAAACGATATTTTTAAAATGAGAGATGGTTTTCATGTTGTCGCTGCAATGATTTTGTTGTGTTTAAGTTAATAAAACTGCTTCAGGTTTCGCTTCATGGATATTATCATTTCGTTGGTCATATTTTAATTGTTTTGGTTGAAAACGTAATATATTGTTTCGACTTATAGCCAGGATTTTTCATGGTGGCAGCAGGGGTTTTGATTAAAAAATTTATTGTTTTCAATATGATATTTAAAACATCTTTATTTGAAATTTTTTCATTCAGAATTAACTACATTATTATTATTGTCGAATTCGACTTTTAAATATAAGTATAAATTTCTATTTATATCTTTTTAATATATAAAACGCAAGCACGCTGCTGCGTGTCCAATATCTCTCAAACTGTTCAGCCTGAAAGTATGCACATCTTAATACATTAAAGGCAAGCATGCTGCTCCGCACACAGTATTTCTCAAATTGTAATTATTTTTTGACAAAAAAGTAATTTTACAAGAAAAAAAGTTGTTGGGTTTTTCCAATGGTACGTTTTTGATCTAACTACCTACTTTTTCATCCTTTTATAAAAAAGTTATGACGAATTTAATGAAATTCTTTTGAGTCGATTGTATCAAAAAATATAATTGTATCAGCCGCAAAATGACATCTAAGTTGCTACGTATATGAAGGCTACAAGGCCAGTTTGTAAAGTTGTGTATGAGCATGATTGTTACCAAACTCGACTTTTTACACTTTTACACTTGAACTACTTTTTCAACACTGCTTCAATACGTAAAGTGTTATTTTAAGTGGTACATTTCAATTTTGCAAAAATCAAGTGTCTAAAAAATCAAGCTTTAAAAAGAGAAAAAAGTGCTTTAAGCAAAAGGCTCCAAAAAGGAAGTGTGCGGAGGAGCTGTCGTAGGACAGGCTTTTATACTAGTTATTATATAATATTACAACTACATAAATATAACGTAACTTATCCTTGAGTTAACTTTCTCATCAAAAAACACCACCTTTTTTACACAGAATATGAATTAAAGTATTTTGAACAACACAAATTCTCTGAGGATAGAACGTCTTACGATATTTTGTGCCAGCTTGTAACTGTTCTTAAATTTTATGCAAATCAATTATTTTCATGAACCATTTTTTAACCGCATCTTAAGTGTGTCTCAGATTGACTTTAAAGAGACAGCTGAAGTCCCTGCTTGCCGATGATGACTAAGTAGTGCAATTATTTAGCTGTATATGTATTTATGCAAATTGAAACACATTAAATTTTGCGCTGGTTGTTTTTGACAATCTTACACACATTAACTGTTATTTATATGCACTCGTTTTTAATAAAATCAGAATGAAATTATGCAATAATACAGTATATCTTTATATTCATTCGAATTTGTCCGCTAACTTAACGATTTATTTACTCAATTAAACAATAAATATTGATTTATGTCCGAAGTGTTTGCATATCATGTGGGTGTTGGACATTATTACGTTCTCAACTGAAGAGTTTCAGAGCTGTCAGAACTCTTTGTTTGTTGTGCAGAAGCACATGTATGGGATAAGAACATTTTTAACATGTGATTTCCGCTTCGTTTTTTGATCATCTCATTTCTTAGAATTATTAATATATCCTATAGTATTTTATAGTTCCTAGGGCACATATAGTAGTTGCTTTGCTTAACCGAACCGAGAGGTAAAGCTGAAAAACGCTGCACATACAATCATATGAAACAAGCTCCAAGGGCGTATAGTGCCAGCCGAACAAGCAGCTTAAAGCGACTTGTGCGCTGGTATTAAAAATGTCGATTGTTGCTTTCTCGCTCGCTCGCACGGTTTGCATGTGTTTAGTTTTATTTTACACAATGCTTACTTATTTTTTTTTTATTAAATAACATAAAAAAGAAAAAGCAACAAGGAAAACTCCAAAAAAATACATACATCTAATTTTGTTTTTTTTTTGTTTTTGTTGTTGTTTTTGTCTTGGGATGAACAGCAAGTGAATGAAAAATAAATGAAGCTTTTGTTTTTCTCAAATTTTTTTCATTTGTTGTTGCAAAGAAACCAGTAAAGTTTAATATACCAAAAACACAACAATAACAACGAACATTTTCTTCTGTTGCGAGCTTCCTGATACTTTGCTTTGGTTTTCTTGTATGCAAAAGCAAGTGTGTATAATGAGCGCACGATAACGTAGTTTTGTATTTCTTTGCATATATGCGCAAAAGAAAAAGATTGAAAAATTAAGTGACAAAAAACAATAAAAATTGTTCTGTATTTTTCTTCTGATCACTGTTGCTTCTTTGTTGCATAGTGCGACAGTTATGCGGACCTTATTACACGGTCAATCATTTAACATTAATCAGTTTGGTGTTTAAAAAATATCAAAATAATAATATTTTGGTCAATGAAGCTCTGAACGAGTCTGTGTAATGCTTACAAATAAATATTTACTAACATATATAAATGACTAGCTGAAACCCGGCACGTTGCTGCCACGCCCCCGTTGCCAAACTTCCATAAAAAGTTATCCGTGAACCTGCTTGTACAAATTGAGTTCGAATACTAAATTCCGAGGTTGTGCGACCTATAACTCCAAAGCAATTCGATATCGCAAATTTTTGCTGTATGGAAGATGTCACTTACCATTTTACAACACCCATAAAACTTGATCAGTGAGATGGCACGTGTAAATTGTGATCGAATACTATTCGATAGCTATTCGATATCGCAAATCGCAAATTTGAGTTGTTTGGGAGGTGCAACGCTCCTTGTTTAATGCCCATAAAATTTGATCAGTGAAACGGCATGTGTAAATCGTGGTCGAATACTGAATTCCTAGGCTGTACGGCCTATAAGTCCAAAGCTTTTCGATATCGCAAATTTGGGTTGTATGGGAGGTGCCACGCCTCCTTTCCCAACGCCCATAAAATGTTATCAGTGCAACGGCACGTGTAAATTGTGGTAGAATACCAAATTCCATGGTTGTGCGAACTATTACTCAAAAGCTATTCGATATCTCAAATTTGGGTTATATGGAATGTGCCACGCCTCCTTGCCCAACGCCCATAAAATGTAATCAGTAAAACAGAACGTTTCAATTGTCGAATACTGAATTCCGAGGCTGTGCGAATTATAACGCAAAAGCTTTTCAAAATCTCAAATTTGGGTTGTATTGGAGGTGCCACGCCCCCTTTCCCAATGTCCATAAAATGTTATCAGTACAACGGCACGTGTAAATTGTGGTCGAATACCAAATTCCATGGCTGTGCGAACTATAACTCAAAAGCTATTCGATATCTCAAATTTAGGTTGTTTAGGAGGTGCCTCGCCCCCTTGTAAAACGATAATAAAATGTTATCAGTAAAACAGCACGTGTAAATTGTCGTCGAATACTGAATTCCGAGGTTGTGCGAATTATAACGCAAAAGTTATTCCAAATATCAAATTTGGGCTGCATGGGAGGTGCCACGCCCCTTTACCAACACCCATAAAATGTTATCAGTAAAATGGCACGTGTAAATTGTGGTCGAATACTGAATTCCGAGGTTGTGCGAATTATAACGCAAAAGTTATTCCAAATATCAAATTTGGGCTGCATGGGAGGTGCCACGCCCCTTTACCAACACCCATAAAATGTTATCAGTAAAATGGCACGTGTAAATTGTGGTCGAATACCAAATTCCATGGCTGTGCGAACTATAACTTAAAAGCTATCCGATATCAAACCAACAAACGTACATTAATTTTTATATATAATGCTTGGTTTTCACTATGTCATTTTCAGTGGTCAGTTTTTGTCAGTCAAATTGAAAACAACAACATGTAGACATTTTTTCCAAACTTTGGCAATC
The DNA here is from genome assembly GCA_963920525.1 of Dichetophora obliterata. NCBI lineage: Eukaryota > Metazoa > Arthropoda > Insecta > Diptera > Sciomyzidae > Dichetophora > Dichetophora obliterata. Next base: position 9,272,592 of record OY986438.1, on the reverse strand, counting down.
TTGGAAATTTAAAAACAATTACATTATAAAATGGAGCTATACATAAAATGTTCTAGAGTTTTATTGAGGTGATATTTCAGGTGATAAACTTTTGTGTTGTCATAAAAATGACATAGTGAAAACCAAGCATAAGACTGACCGTGTAAGGTTTCGAAAATAGTTCAAAATAAAAACGCAACAACAAAAACAGCAGAAAACAATTGCAAAAAAGTCGAAACAAGTGACTTGAAGTGACTTGCCGTAGCTTAAAGTTCGTTACAGCTGAAGAATAGAATTGCCTAATCTTGAGTCAGCAGTTCATATACGTTTTTTAATGTGCGTTCTAGCTATGCACATCTTTTTTGAAAACCAAAAATCTAATTAAAAAAAACCCATCAACAAGATAGCCAAAAACAGCAGAAAACAATTGCAAAAAAGGCGAAATTCCAAGTTACTTAAAGTGACTTAAAGCAACATACAGTGACTAAAAGTGCGTTTAAGCATATTTTTTTTAGCATTTTCTTATCTTCACTTGTTGTCCGTTGGTTTGAGGAAAGCAGAAAGCAAAAAGCACACACGAAATCATGAGAGTTTTTTAATGCATCGATAGCAAAAATAAACAACAACAAAAAGTAATAAATACAAACCCAAAATAGTAAAAAACCTGCTGCAACAAGTCGGCGGCAGTAAGAGCGCACTATACGCACTACCAGCAGCTTTTAGCTTGATGCACTTTCAGCTCGGCTCGGCAAAGCAACAAGTCGCCCCTATAAACACGCCCTTTGAATATATCTTAGATAATAACAATTTAAACCTGCAGAGATGACAAACAATTTCTTAAAAGCGTTTTTGGAAAAAGAAATTTTGTGTACTCAATTCTTTTGTCCTTAAACGTAGGATTTGTTCGGAAATGCAGTATGCGCACAACCGGCATTTTTCAAGCGTCCAAATGCAGCGTGAATTTTTTTGATGCGAATGATGAGTAACGCTTGATAGAAAAATTGCATTTTAAAATGCTTGATGTTTGCAGTGCTGCAAAATTGGCCATTTTCGAACATTTTACTTGTGCTGTAAAAGCAGTTTTTTTTTTGTTTTTTTTTTAAAGATCAAAGAATCAAGGCATGCGCCTTATGCAAACAAGATTTGGTGTTTGACCTGAAATGAAAGGATAAATTATTTAGAGGAATTGATTGGAACCATACGTGAATTATTGATTAGGCGAAACAACCGTCAAAGACAATTTGAATTGCTTTTAACCGAGGCTAGTGTTATGCCTTAACCTCGGCAAGCATTTCCAGTCCTTAGTTGTTCCTGTACATTAATTCTACATTTTCCACAATTTAGCTGTGGATTTTTTGTTTTCCATAATTCTTAAATGTGCAGGAAAGAATAAAGAAAGTGAAAAGAACCATGCCCGAGCGCGGATTCGAACCAGGGACCTCTGGGTTGATAGTCTAGCGCACTCTCCACTAGACTAGAAAGGCCGAGTTTGAGCAATATTGAGGTGCATTTCCAAATAGACCTTATTTTTGCAAAATATCATAATTCAACTTCCATATGAGCATTGGTTACATTAAGGAGCGTGGAGGGCTTTTTTGTAAAACCATGCTTTAGAAAAGTGGTCATTTAGTACTCCTCAAAATGTTCGGCAAACCTTTTCTTAGGAATGGAAATTGCTTTCCCTATATATCTGTGGTCACAAGGAATAACGACTAAACTCAAAGTATCGTAAAAAACGATATTTAAATTCCACGAACTACGACCCAATTTTTTGAAATATATGCACCGTTACTAACAAAATATGTGCAGTCATACAGTCAATTCTGGGTAAAAAATAGATATCTGCATACTTCCAAAAATTGGCAATGAAGTAAATTCCATATCGCTTTTTTACGATATTTTGAGTTTAGTCATTATTCCTTGTGACTATAGATATATGAGTCGATACTTATAAAAATTACCTAAGTCCATCGGCCGAAATTTTTTGGTTAAAGCTTAGTATGCTGTAGGAACGAAAATTTTTAGGCATTTAATTCTACATGTGAAATTTTGGTGTAGAGTCAACACTAATATATACCTACTATAATCTGTTTATTGAATGTTTTAGTTGAACATTATTGTTGAATGTCAAATTTCCACGCTAAATAAATGTACGGACATATAAAAGGCAGCGAAATTTTGACATTTTTACTCCTCAATAGTGGTTGTGAACTTGGCTGCATTGAACAAAATTTTCGGTTCAACAGCATACTAACCAACAAAAAAAAAATGTCGCTACCTTTTCGCAGTCAAAAACGCAATGCATATCTTACGGAAGATTTCTTTTCGCTTCTACAGCGTACTAAGCTTAAAAAAGTTAATATTATTTACATAAATAAATTATTGTTATTGTCTCGCCACATCCTCGCTACGCCACTGCTCACATTGCACAGAGCAATGTGTGAATCGTTGCCGAAATGTCGTGAAATATTTCATATAGTAACTAAAAGTTTATGTTTCACTTGTAATCATGCTGACGTTAACCGTTGGATAGGTCGGTAGCAGAGCTGTAAACGAATGCATTCAATTTGATTTTATTCACAAAAAAGTGAATTAGTGAATAACGAAATAAGAATGCATTCAATGAATGCAAAATTGATTTATAAATAAAATTTTTCATTCATATTAATTTTAAAAAAATTAATAATTATTTCAATTATTAATTTTCGTTATTCAGAATAATAAATAATTTTTTTATTCATTTGAATGCTATTCACAAAGAATGCAATTCACAAAGAATTTCAGAATTTTCAGTTATTTTTTTGTTCATTTATTCATTCATTCATTTTTCATTTGTTAATCAATATTACTTTTTTATTCATTATTCATTTGTTATTCATTATTCATTTGTTATTTATAATTCTTTTTTATTCATTATTCATTTTTTATTCATTATTAAATTTTTAATCATTATTAATTTTTTATTCATTATTCATTTTTTATTCATTATTCAATTTTTATTCATTATTAATTTTTAAATCAATATTAATTTTTTATTTATTATTAATTTGTTATTTATTTTTCCTTTTTTATTCATTTTTTATTTATGGCTTAGGACTAAAATGAATGATGAATAAAAATGAATAACAAATGAATAATGAATAAAAAATAAATAATGAATAAAAAATGAATAATGAATATTATTTATTATTATTATAATTATTATTTATTTATTTTCATTATCGTACATTAAGTCTTATCTTTTATAGTACATCAAAGGAGGAAAATCAAGTTGATAGATATTTACTTATATACTAACATTTACCTAAATTATGTCAATAAATTATTAAATTAAAATATTAAATGACTAGTGAATAAGGAATAAAAAATGAATAATGAATAATAGATAACAAGTGAATGAATAACAATTGAATAATGAATAAAAAATGAGTAATGAATAACAAATGAATAATGAATAAAAAATAAATGATGAATAACAAATGAATAATGAATAAAAAATGAATAACCAATAAAAATTAATAATAAATAAAAAATGAATAATGAATAAAAAGTGAATAAGGAATGAAAAATTAATAATGAATAAAAAATGAATAATGAATAAAAAATGAATAATGAATAAAAAATAAATAATGAATAAAAATGAATAATGAATAAAAATTTAATAATGAATAAAAATTGAATAATGAATAAAAAATGAATAGCAAAGAAAAAATGAATAATAAATACAAAAAGAATAAATGAAAATTCTGAAATTCTTTGTGAAATGCATTCTTTGTGAATAGCATTCAAATGAATAAAAAAATGATTTATTATTCTCAATAACGAAACTGAATAATTAATATAAATAATTAATAATTTTTCTAAAAATGAATGTGAATTAAAAATTTTATTTATAAATCAATTTTGCATTCATTGAATGCATTCTGATGTAGTTATTCAGTTGTACTTAAAATTCTGAATATGAATGCCGATTTTACAGCTCTGCTCGGGTCGGTAGGTAATAGAGATGCTTATATTGTGTGTAATTATAAAAATAGAAGTTCAATTACTAATTTAGATATATGAAATGCCTAGTCATCGGGCTCTCACTAAAGCTTAGTATGCTGTAGGAACGAAAAACATTTCCATAAGAAATACATTGAGATTTTTGACAACGAACAGGCAGCGAAATTTTTTCGGCAGCTAGTACGCTGTAGAAGCGAAAATTATTGCTATGTTGCCAAATTTCCATTCGTGAGTGGAGAGTTGAAATGCCAAAATTTCGCAGTTGATTATATGCCCGTACATTTAATTGGCGCGGAAATTTGCCATTCAACAATAAAAAATAAGCGGTAAGTATGTTTAAGTGTTGAATTTGTTATTTAACAAATTTATTGTTGCATTTATATAGTTTATTAATGTGTAGTCTTGCCTTTTATAGGATATAAAATTGCAGCAATAAAAATATGAATCTGTCAACCAAAACAGCAAATGCTTTTTCTGCACACAAAAATTTTGACTCTACACCAAAATTTCGCGTGTAGAGTCATATGCCTAAAAAATTTTCGTTCCTACAGCATACTAAGCTTAAAGATCAACCTTTTTACCTCTTAAATATCTCCACTTTTTTGAAACAAGTTTCACTAGTCTACCACATAAATTTTTTTTGTTATATTTTTACTATATCACTTTTAGCTATTAGCAGTTAAAATGAGTATTTAAGTCATGTTATCCAAAATTAATTTCTTTTTTAAATACTAGATACTTACCATTAAATTATTGATCGTATTAGCTCATATCTAAAAAATTTTAACAATAAAAAAGTTTTATTTTATATATGTTTTATATTATATTCTTAAATTTTTATTTCAATTATTTAAATTTTGCGTTTTTTACATATATTTACAGATTTGTTGTCTTAACTAAGCGTACAATTTTTACTAATTTCGTGGCTTCGTTTAGCTAAAATTTCGTTAATTTCAATTTCGAAATCGATTTATAATAATTTATAATGATTTTGCAACAATAATAGTTTTGCATATATAAAGTACATCTTATATCTTGTATCGTTCGATATCTACATTTAATGTTTCAAGATTTTAACGTCAAGGATTTATTTTTTCTAGTTTTTCGAACATGTTGAACCCCAAATAACACCTTAAAAATTTGCAGAGTAATTCAATATTATATTTTTGTGTGCTCAAAGAACCGTTAAATATTTTCAAAAAAATATCGAGATATATAAAATTAGACAGATATTAAATATATAGTTTTTACAAAATTAAATATATAAACTCATTATCATTTTCGTGTGTATTTAATAATTTACTATAAAAAATATTTTGATGTTTTAACATTAGTTTTTACTTATAAAGATGATAATTATTTTTTTTTTATAATAATACAAATAGAATATATCTTGTTTTATTTGTTTTCTCTGTTATAATTTTTCTTTAATCAATTATATAATTGAACACTTATAAACAAATATCACATAAATAGTAGTGGTTTTTCTGTTAAAATAGAGGGCTCATTCCATGTAACTAGCCATGATTCCTAGACTTGGGCTATCAATCCTGGAACTTATTAACAGTCATAGATGGTGACATGTAATGGCCCAGAGTTTTTTATATCCTAAAAATTATTTTTATAAAAGTTTTTTGTATTAACGCAAATTTTTAACTAAAAAATCTAGCAGCATTAATAAAGATTTAAATTGTATAAGTAACAAAGAATTAATCTTCATTGCTTAAAATTTTAAAGTATTTTAAAGCAGGCAACAATAGTGCAAATTTTCAAATTAATTTTTTTTTAAGCTTAGACAGTGTTCTAAAACAACACAAACTATTGTGCAGACTTCGTATAACTTTTGTAGTTGTTTATGCATTATTCTTAGAGCTTGCTTTGCTATGATTTAGTTATAAATGGGCTTTTTTTTCTTATATTAAAAATAAAAATACTTTTTTGTAGAAACAATACAATGAAATAAAAGAATTGCTTATGATTTAATAATAAAAAAGGTAGTGAGGATAATTTTGAAGTCCAGTTGAAGTTGTTCAAAATAGCAAGATTAAAAGAATAAAGATTTAGGAAAAAAATACCGTCGAAGCAAGAAGAAGACTATTTAAAAACTTCTATTAGTCATTTTCCGACTTGCAATTAAAATATTTTCGAATTTTTCATTGGAATTTTTGGAGGAAGCTTTTTGTTTCGGCAGCTAGTTGGAAAAGTAGTAAAAAATGATGCATTCGTAGTTCACTAACGTTGACAAAACAATATCTTAAAAAGGGCCCTTTGTTGATTCGCAAAGGTGTGGTTATAAATGATTTTGGCGGCAAATGTGAAGTTTAGCAAATATTGATTTAATAAATGTGTTTTTGTATCACAACGAGCAATTCTTTTGTAAAACAAATCAAATCTAAAAAAAAAACACGCCGTTGCTGGGAATTGAACTCGTGTCCTCTGAGTTGCTAGTTCGCTTGTGCTTAACCATTTAACCATTTTAGTTATAAAATTTGAAACAAGTGTTCATTAGTCATTTTTGATTCAGAAGCAAGAACAAAAAGGTATAGCTTATTATGATTCATTTGCAAACTCATTTATGATGTAAAAGTATAATTTTGAATAATTTTTTGAATTAAATTATAGTTTATTATTCATTCGTCAGCAAACGAAGAGTTTGCTAGCTAAGTATTTTCACCTTAAAAATAATCAAAAAAGTATCTGTTAGGATTCATTTACGAAGAGTTATAAAAAATTGTATCATTGATTATTATTATTGCGAACTCAATTCGTTTGATTGAAGATGATACAGTCGTGAAAAAAAAACAAATGTTTGCTTAGGAAAAATTTTTAACTACGAAAATTAACAGAAAAAAATTATTTTGCGATCTCATTTAGATCGTTTTTTGAGCAAAAACACATGAATTATTATTAATGATGCAGTAACAGAAATGTATCATATATGATACATTTGCCAACAAAATAGTTTTTTCCACCGAAAAAAATTTTCTATTAAAACTTACGTAAAAATAATTTTTTTAGAACTCGATTTTGAGCAAAGAAAATGTTGGTTTATGACTTATTTGCAAAGTCATTTATGAAAAAAAAGTTGCAATAATGATTCATTTGTGGAAAAAACAATAGTTTCTTATCTATGTCATTTTGCCTGCGAAAATAATCAGATAAAGTATTTTTTATAACTAATTTAAAGGCATGCAGACCAAAAATATTATTTATGATTTATTTTTGAACTGATGTATAAACAAAATTGGCAATTTTTAGCTTTTGTGATGCATTCGTAAAAGAAAACAAACGTTTTCTCATGAAGAATTTTTAGCTACTAAAATGAATAGAAAAAGTTTATTTTACGATTTTATTGAGATCTTTTTTCTAGCAAAAAAAAAACATGATTTATTATTAATAATGCAGCAATAAAAAAATAAAAAAAAAATGTATCATATATGATTCATTTGCAAACAAAGTCGGTTTTTACATCAAAAAAGTTTTCCTAATAATATTAATGCAAACATTTTTATTTAAGAACTCTATTAAGAACAAAGAAAGTAACAATTTGTCTTTAATTTTGCAAACTAATTTATAAAATTAAAAAAAAATACTACAATATTAAAATCAGAAAGGAAATCTTTATTTCCGATTCATTTACAAACACATTAATGAATAAAAAAGTATCATTTGTGACACATTAATGAATAAAAAAGTATCACTTGTGACATAAACCAAATATTTGCTCACGAATTATTTTCCTGCTAAAATTAACAGAAAAAGTATCATTATGAGAATCAACGCAATTTAATTTTTGAACAAAAAAATATTTGCTTTCGAAGTATTTTTGTCCATTAAAACAGGCAGGAAAAATATAATTTTTAATTCATTTATGAATTAAACACATTTATGCATTAAAAAGTGCCATTAGTAAACAAAAAAAAAAAAACAAAAATTAGCTTCGAATTATTTTTGCCTTTTAAGCTTAGTATGCTGTAGGAACGAAAATTTTGAGGCATTTAATTCTACAAGCGAAATTTTGTTGTAGACTCAACACTAACACATACTTACCATAAGGTGTTTGTTGAATGTGTTAGTTGAACATTATTTTTGAATGTCAAATTTCGACGCCAATTAAATGTACGGACATATAAAAGACAGCGAAATTTTGACATTTTAACATTTTAACTCTCCAATCATGGTTGTGAACTTGGCTGCATTGAACAAAATTTTCGGTTCTACAGCATACTAACCAACGAAAAAAATGTCGCTACCTTTTCGCTGTCAAAAGCGCAATGCATTTCTTACGGAAGATTTCTTTTTGCTTCTATGGCATACTTAGCTTTAAAGTGTACAGGAAAATTATCATTTATGACTCATTTGTCCATAAATTTATGAATAAAAAAGTGAACAAAATTTCTGAACAAAAACAAAATATTTGTTCACGAAAAGCATGTATTTTTTTTTTCTATAATTTAATATAAATTATTTCTTGCTTACTGTTTTATGATCAAGAAAAGTTGATTTTACAATCCAAAAATGAATATTTTACAAATATTGCAAACAAACTTAAAATTTTTGAATTAAAAAATTATGTCGAATATTTTTATTTTGTAATAAGAGTAGGACAGCTTACCACAACGCATGGACTTTCCAAGATTAAAAGCAAACATTTATAAAGGAAAAAGTATCGTGAAAAGTACGTGAAAATGTTCGCAAAACTCTAAATTTTCGCCAAACACTTGCTTGTGGTGTTCCACAAATAAACTGAGTGTAAAAATTATTCCCTCACTACCTCACTAGTCTTAATTAGTAGGTATCGAAAAATCAATATAAAATTTTTTTTACTTTATAATTATGAAATCGTGCCGGATATGAACTTACAACTTCTCACGTGTCCAGAATACTTAAACTTTCCTGCCTGCCATGCAAGTGTGCTTAACAAATAGCTTATAGTAAATGCGCTCGTAAGCTTTCAACAACAACTTCATTTTGAAAATAAAACAAAAAAAAAAAAAGAAGTAGATGAAAAAATGAGATCCTTAGCGATGCGGAAAGAAAAAATGTTAGCAAATTTAGTGCAAAATTAAAAAAAAAAATTCATTGAAAAAGTTGCGCTGAATGCTTAAAAGCTGCATTGTAGTCTATCAAGCAAGCTGCACTCAAACATAGTCGTTCATCTTTTTGATGTTCGAGGACATTTTATTGAAATTGTCATCGATGTTGGACACGGGACGATATGAACGCTGTTTGGCGCGTAGATGTACATTCCAGGCCCCAAGTAGAACGACGAAAAGCGCCAGACAGCCGATGATAGCATAAAGTAGGTCGTTGTGTTGCGTCTGACGTATGACCTCAACAACTTCGGGATAGACTTGATAGGTGGCGGGTGCCTCATGGCGATTATGGAGCAGACAAGGCGCTGTGGTGGTGGATGGGTTGGTTGCTAAGGCGATGGGAATGGGGGTGGTGGTGGTGCTTGTGGTAGTGGTGGTGGTCGTTGTGCTTGGAAAAAAAGGCACAGCTTTTGTTGTGGTAGGTGTGGTTGGCGCTATGGTGACGCTACTGGTGCTGGTGCTAGTTGCAGTTGGCTTATTTGTAGTCGTAGTTGTGTTGGTTGTTGTTGTAATTGGCATGACTGCCTTTATTGTTGTTGTTGTTGTATCAGTTGCATTCACTTCATTGTTCAGCACCAAATTAGGCAGCACATCTAGCTCATCAGCGGTTTCCGCTGCAACTGTATCTCCTGGCGACTCATTCTCCTCATTGCCAACATTACCATCATCATCTTCATCATCATCATCATCATCATAGCCTCCATTGTCAATCACATCCATTGGCAGCGGCTCGTCAACATATTCTGCATCCTGTGCATTTGGCATCGTGATATTAGCTGGCCAGCAAATGGGACAGCAGCTATCCTTGAGCATCACTTGACGCGACTGTGGACAATTGACGCTGCGACAGAACGACATCACACACTTTTCCTCTCCATTGACGCACTCACACTCGTAACAGCCATTTTTCCAGCTCTCACCGTGCTTGAAGAATCGATTCAAGGACTTTGAGTTGCAAATCGCCATCGACCCTTTAACACCCTCGTCACAGCTCTGATGACAGATGCGTTCACCGGAAAAACATTTGCAACGTTGGCAGTTGGTCATCCAATAGCTTTCGGTGTCGCGTACCTCGTTGCAATTCGGCTCTGGGCGGCACTCATAGGTGCCGCAGCATTTGCCCGGTGTTTCCATCAATTCGGGTGTCAGCTCGTAGACCACTTCGTGCTCCTCATGGCAGTCAGGTATGTAGCAGGTGCGACAGATGCATTTCTTGGCCACGCAACACTGAGCATAGAGTTCCTCGTGAATGATTTCGCTGGCATTGTAACTGAGTGGCTCCAGGTGCGGAACAACGAGGGTGGCCTCCTCGTCAGCAGGGTTAAGTGGCTGCATCAGGGCGGCCGCAATGGGCATGATTGACTCACGTATTTCGCTGTCGGTGGGGCAGCTGATGTCGTCCAGAGGTGGGCAATGCACATTGTCGCAGAGGTGTGGCAGAGCGTCAACTGCAAAAAAATAAGAAAGAATAAAAATGTTAATAGGCATGCTAAGGTTTTGTTTTTAAGTAAGCGATAAATTCATGTTAACATATGAGTGGTCTAGATTTAAAAATGGCCCGCTTTTTGCTATTTTAAGAAACACACAAAATACAAAGAAATGATGAGCGGAAGCAGGTGCATTGTAATCTTATATATTAATATGCAAACATCAAATGTTGTCGTACACTTTTTTGATATTTATTTTTGAATAAGGGCAATGAAACGTATATCATTCGAAAGGTGCTGCACCATAGATGTGCCGAATCGTGTTAGATTTAAAATTGATGACTTCTGACCCGAAATATTAACGTCGAAATTTTATATTAATTTTAGTCAGGAATCTCCAGGCTGAGAAGAGATAGAATATTGAACGAGGTATCAGATGAAAGGTCTGGCTGCACAGTATGATTGCATTTTGGATTAGTGACCTTCGACCTGAAATATCAGCGTAAAAAGAGAATTTATATTACATAAATGCTAAACTATAACAGATAGAAAAACAGGATTTTAGGCATTGATATAAGATGTGCAAAAAGCAAAGAAGTAAAATATAAGGAAATGGTGTTGCTTACACATACACTGTACGTGAACTGTCGCACCATTCGTAAATTGTGCGAGCGAGAAAGAGTGTGTTTTTTGACATTTTTGAGAACCCTGGCATCTGATTGGAAGACCTCTCAGCAAAATAGTTGAAAATAATTTAATTTTAAGCATTTTTCACTGCTTAAAAAGCAACAAAATTAAAGAAAAAAAAAAACCACTAAAACAAATGCAATATGAGTTGTGCGGTTAAAAGTTGTAATAGTTCCCGAAAACTTCAAAACAATGCGCATTCGTTCCACAGATAAATATGTCCATACGGTTTAAATTCTTTTAACAAAAGTGCTTTATATAGTTTCTAACAATATTTTTGTAACTTATTTGTGTTAGAAATGTTTATATTTCTTATTAAAAATGGTTTAAAAATGCAATTTAGATCCCGTTGATTTTCCGCCAGTTTGATCAAACCACATCTGTCAAAACACAAACACTGCTTCAGGGGCACAGTCATTTTTCGCAGTTGAATACATGTTTGGGGCGCTCTTGTTTTCAGCATAGTTAATCAGATTTAGTACGTGTTTGTTAAATTTTTCTGATTTTTACACAACAACTAGGCAGAAACACCCAAAAAAATAAGGATTTTAAAAAATTAACCTAATATAATTTGTAATTAAAGTTTAAGTTTAGAATTTGTAGGCCTTCAAATATATAAAAATTACCTATAAATCTTGCAGTTTTTCTAGTTTTTCAACAAAACTAAGCTTTATGGGTATTAAAACAAAGGTAATGTCCGTATCTATTCAAAGAGGTGTCAAATTTAGAATTCCATAAGAATTCATTAAGATATAATTTTTTTATAATTAGAATTTGTCTGAAAGACTAGTGGTTTCTCTTTTAAGAAAGCAATACATTAAAAAGAGAATTATTAAAAAGATAACTACATTCAGAACTGCTGTAGACAGAGAAGCCTGTGTGGTGCTTGCTGAGGTTTGTAAACCCTAAGCAGCATCCGAAGGCCTCCTTTTGATACATTTTTTTTTTTTTAAATTTGGAAAAACCTCGCTTTTTTAAGTAAAAAAAGGGTTGTATCTTAAATGCATGTATTTTAATGTTTGATATCTTGTTGAATAAATACGTGTTTTATCTCTCTTTTGATACCCATAAAGTTTAGTTTTGTTGGAAAACTTAAAAAATCAGCTAAATTTTTAGTCCACTTTTTCCAACTTCTTCCTTTTTTGGATGCCTATAACTTCTAAGCCAATTGCGAGCGATCAACAATTTTTTAAATAATTAGAGTTGTTGCTATTCTGGAAATGTTTCTAAAATTTTAATGCATAAGAACAAACTTTAACAGTTTAGGCCTCCTTTTACGATACACCCGAATACGGCCCTTTGTGATTGTTTCTGTATTTGTGTGAACCAACACCAATATAGAAAATACCACACTTTTCTGCTATTACACCACTTCCTTATATTTTACTTCTTTGGCAAAAAGTACTTCAGACATTTTTCGCCTTCTCTTACGGATACCCTACAATAAGCATTTTTTTATGTTACAAGTGTGAATATATATTGTGATGGTGAAATTTTCCAAAAATAGTAAATTATGAACAATTTTCGTTAATTTGACATAAAAATTATTGTGATACCTAGAAAACTCTAGATGTTTTCAGTACATCGTATTATTGTATGAAACGTCATTGGTTCACAAATATAACGGTACACGAAAAATTTTTTGGAAATATTTTCACGGATGCTTAAAAAAAATTCCGTTATAATGACATATATAAAACAATATATAAAAATTTGTGTATTTCGACCAATTCTTTGCTTAAAATTTGCATATATATTTTGTGCTTGGGCTCTTTTGGTCAATTTGATTTTTTTAAATATTCATTAAATTAAAAAACTTTAATAATATATAATTTTCCCAACGTTTCGAAGGTTTATTTCCTTCTTCTTCAGGGAATTATATATTTTATTAAACAATTTAATTTAGCATTATTTTAGTAATATTACTAAAGGAAGGGAAGAAACCTTCGAAACGTTGGGAAAATTAAATATTATTAAAGTTTTTTAATTTAATGATTATTAAAAAAAAAAATCAAATTGACCAAAAGAGCCCAAGCACAAAATATATATGCAAAACAATATATGTTCTCAGTACAACGTATTTTTGTATGAAAAGTCGTTGGTTGAGTAATAACGTTATATTTATTCCGTTATAGGAAAGCTTTCTTGGTAATATTTTCCACGGATAGTATGCTAAAAAAAATCCCCTTAAAATGACATTAAAATTATTTAGATATCTAGAAAAATGTATATCTTCTCAGTACAACGTATTTCCTTGAGAAAAACCATTGCCTCAGAATGAGAAAAAACTATTGAAATTTCTTGTTTTGGTCTTGCAAGCAAATATCTCAGCCATTTTTCAGTCGATTTTCGATGAATTTTCTTTGTCTGAATGATCAATTAAATGGCTTTGAAGAAATAATAAAGGATTTACCGTTATCTAACCAAATCAATGTTTTATATTGTTTTAAATAAACCTATAAAATATTCAGTTTTTGCTCAAAAAATAAGCCAAATGTTTTTTGTTGTAATTTTTTTTTCTGGGAAAATTTTCTTTTTCACACTCTTTTATATGACATATCATTTATTTGCAAAAATTTTTTCATTTTGATACATAATTAAAAAAACAGTTTCTGTCATTGAAATTCATGAGTGACCCCCTATGATTTTTTTGATGAATATTAAATTTTTCAAATGTTGTTTTTATATTTTTTTACAAGGTTCTACTGCTTAAAAAATAATTTTTGCGAAAAAAAGTTTCAAATATTTCAAACCACTCCTAAGTTATATACACAAATCTATGTTTTCAGCCATTTCGTTAAATATAAAAATAGACGCAGGAGAAACAGTTTTTCCGTGTTTCTGAACCGATTTTGATAATTTTTTTTAAATAAATTAGAGTTAGGAGTATTATCTCCGAAAATTTTTGTGACCTTTGACCTGAAATATGAACGTTAAAAGAATATTTTTGAAGTAAAACATAAACTATAAGAAATAGAAGAGGAAATTTCAGACATTAATACATGCACAAAAAACATTTTTCGCTCTCTTACGGATGCCCTACAATAGGCATTTTTTATAGAAAATGTGTGAAAAATAGACGCAGGAGAAACAGTTCTTTCGTGTTTCTGAACCAATTGTGATAATTTTTTTTAAATAAACTAGAGTTAGGAGTATTATCTCCGAATATTTTTGTGACCTTTGACCTGAAATATGAACGTTGAAAGAATATTTTTGAAGTAAAACCTAAACTATAAGAAATAGAAGAGGAAATTTTAGACATTAATACATGTACAAAAAACATTTTTCGCTCTCTTACGGATGCCCTACAATAAGCATTTTTTATGTAAAATGCGCGAATCTATATATTGTGATGGTAAAATTTCTTACAAATAGTAATTTCTGAAAAATTCCCTTTATTTTGACATCAAAGTTACGACGATATCTCGAAAACTATAGCTTTTTATGTACAACGTATTTTTGTCTGAAAAGCCCTGGTTGTGAAAAACAACGGTGTACGAAAGTTTTTTTTGGGTTATTAAATGAGTGCATTTAGAAAAAATGTTGTTCTAAAATCTTGGGTAAAGTGGTAAAACAAATGTCACTACGAGATTCCTTATTCCAAAATTAAGTGAAAAACGTTTAAATTATCAAATACAGAGAAAAAAATACAAAAAGCGCACAGTGTTATCAACACATATTGTATTTTTACTAATACAAACACTTTTATGAGAAAAAAGGGTACTATAATCCTAAATCATACACACAAAGCCACTCAAAATTCTTGTACTAATATTTCTTTCGAGCGACTCTCGCGGCGCGTCAAGAAAATAAACATAACTTTTTTTTGGAGAGGATTTCAAACAATAAATTTTTTCTTAAAGACATAACATTTATCCAAAAAGAAAAAACACTCAAAAATTTTTTGACTCGGAACAGTCACCTTAATTAAAAATTGCACATCTGGCTACCTTTCATATGGCATAGCATTTATTTGCAAAATTCTTCCAGTTAAGCGCAAAAATTATTTTACTATTTTTGTCAACAAAACAAAAAGGGTACCCCTTTGTTTTTTTCGCGAAATTTATTTTTTCCAAAATGTTGTTTTTATATTTTTTACAAAAAAGTCAAGTCTCAAAAATAGTTTATGTGAAATAATCACCCCAATATCTCTTTCCAATCAAAAGTTATGGCTAAAAATCTATTTTTTTACACCAGCTATATTATAATTTTCTATACTAAATATATATTAGTACGTCTCAAACTTAAATGCAACATGTTTTTATAAAATTCCTTAATTTAAAAAAAAAAACATTTCATCGAGAAGTGTATATTAAAAAGTTTTTATTAATTACTCTCGAGTAACACAACATAAAAATATTCGGTAACTAGCGTTCAATATTTTTTGCTTACTCTGGATTTTTAAAAACATTAAATCGAAAAGTATATATATATAAATATATAACTTCTAGAGTTATAACTTCTAGATGATCCCGGTGTTAACCAGCAATATTAGCATACAATAGTTTTAAATTATTTCTCTAAAACAATTTTCTATAAAACTTTTAATGATTAATTGATTTATTTTGTCTTGCCGTTCTGTGCGATTGCTCTCTATAAATGAGCTGGCAATGTTCACTCAACCGCATAGCAGTAAGGCTCGTTCCGTGGCTTTCATGACGTCTCTGTTTTGTTTTTTATATTTTTCGATTTGTTAATGACGTTTATGCTGGTACAGATGTTGCGGCGGCTGTGAGTTGTTATGACAACGATTGCAATAATAAGAAGCTGATGTTGATAGAAGTGTTTGACATAATGTTGCCACCGACGCTGTGCCCCCATCCTCTGACACTGACTCCACAGATGCTGCTGTCCACTGACAGCTAAATTGATGATTCTTCGCGGCTAGGAAATTAAATTCATTCAACACACTCGTAGCACCATTCATTCGCGCACAGCAAATCAGCTAAGATACCGCACGCAAGCTCAATCAAGCAAAAAGCTTTTGATAAATTGTCACCGATATACAGTGTGGTACAGTAGAATGGTGTGCTTAATACCGATTGAGAGTTTCCTGTGGGTAATTCTGAAGTGAGCAGCGAAACCAAGCGCAAGCAATAAGAGTAAAACGCTTGAATGAGGTTGCATTGAAATGTGGTTAAATGAGAATCGAAATAAAAATCGAGATGAACATTAGTGGTAACGCTTCAGTTAACAGGCACACTCACACATAACAGCACTACTACGCCATGCATTTACACACGCATACAAACACACAGAATAAGCTGGCTGTAGTGGAACAGCAATATGAAAAGTAAAAGCATGAAACAAAACATTTGCCGCATAAAAATAGCAGAAAACTTAACAATTTACACAGCATGCTTTTAGGAGGCTTTCTTTTATTCATTAAGTGTATGTGTGCAGAGTTGCCATTGTTTGTGAAATGAATGAATCGAAATGTGTGCAATAATTTATATCATTTGGATTGGTCTTTTTTTTCTATTATCGAAACGAGTTTGATGGTGTACATTTATTGTCAGTAACGCTTAACGAAGAGTTTTTGCAATTTAAAACAATGCTGCAAAAATGGTGGCATATTTTGATGTTTTTGTTTGGAATAACTTTACGCTGATAATCTCAAAACTAGTAACTATAGAAATAAGTGTTAACTTTTAACTATTGAGCTTTGACTATAAGAATTTACTATTGGCTACTGGCTATAATTGTTGTCACTTTATCACAATTTTGGTAGATTTACTACTTTTTCGACTTTTTTGGCTTGAAAAATTAAATATTATAAAAAATACGCAGTCTTCTATTTTTCGCAGTTCTACTATGAAAAATTTCCAAATGAGAACACTTCTATTTTTAACTATTGATTTATTGGCGTATTTTATTACAGAAATAAATTTGTAGTAATATAAAATTATGAGAAAAAAATGGGACTTCTTACGCAAAATTGATAAAATTAGAAATTATTTGTTGTATACAGTTTTTTTTTTAATCTGATATAAGAACAGAAGTGGCGACTGTGGCCTAGTAGGTAGAGTGCGTGGCCACTAAGCTTAAGAACCGCGGTAGCCTGGGTTAATTTTCAGCTCAGACAGAAAGTTTTTTCATTCGAATTAATTTTTCTGTTCGGTCGTCACCTCTCTGCTGACAATGGCAAACATCAGAGAGTAAAAATTGCCATGTAAAGCTTCTTGAGAACATAAGCCGTTGGGAGTCGGCATAAAACACGTAGGTCCAGTTCTCGGTCATTTGTGATCAAACATTTAATAACACACACACCACAATTGATCAATGGCTAGGTCAAAGTCCTTCCAAGGGCTGAAATGGCCAGATTATTTTTTATATAAGAACAGAAGTGATCAATTTTTTGTCGAGTACATTTTAAGGAAAATGTCACATTGTCTTACTTTTGACTATACTTCACTTACTGTCAGATGATCTAAACTTAAAATTTTATTTATTGTGTTTTAAAAAACACAGTTATAAAAAATTAGGTCTGTTATCGAACTTGAAAATTTGCAGAAAGGAGCGCCAAAGACAGAGTACAATATTTACCTTTCCAGTGAAAAGTTCCAATTTTTACTAGTAAAAACTTAATAGTTTTCCCGTTTTGACATAAAGTAAAAACTGTTTGTAAAATAACCTTTGATTGCAATTCAAAAGTTTGCGAATTTACAGAAAATTTAAGCAAAAATATAAAAAATGAGAAGAAAAAGATTTTGACTCTTAAAAAGAAATATTCAATTTAAAAATATAAAATTGCGTAATGCAACAGCTAATATATTTTTTCGAAATATTTGTTTGGTCCAATCAACAAAAAATAACTAACATATTTGTTATATTTACGGGGTTGCCAACAATTTAAAGTTAAACTGTACGACGTATGAGCGTCGCAGTTACACCTCTATCATGCTGAAATGGGGCCTGAGAAATTTTTTTTTCTTCAAATCTAATAAAAATGTGAAAAAATAAAAAAAGTTTTACTCAAATATCTCTATCTGTTATTTCTCAATCCTTCCTTAAAAATCAGCTAAAATTTCGACAAAATTAGGTTAAACCTCCCTTAACATCAGAAAAAAGATCTTTCTTCATAATTTTCCTGATTTGTGATTTTAAAAATATAATTTTTTCTTTTTACTGTATTCATTATTTTAAACCTTTTAACTTTTGGGGTTTATGTGAGCCTCAAAGACGCCTCTACCCTAGGCTACGAGCCTGGACTATTAGATTAATTACTTCTTAACTGTTGGCTGTTGACTATTGACTTTTGCATATTCACTGCTGGAGAAGCGAACGCTTGTTGTTTGTTGATAAATCTAATGGTTTTTTTGATTATTTATTTATTAACTATTGGCTATGGACATTTGATTATTTATTTTTAAGAATTTACTATTAACTACTGATTATTAATTATTTACTTTAAACTACTTGACTATTGACTAACTGAATATTTGCTATTGACTTTTTGTCTTATGCTTTTTTGACTATTTCTTGATTGACTAATGACCAATTGAAAATTTATTTATTTATTTAAATTTATTTATTAAATATTTACTTATTAACAATACACAATTGTTGTCTTTTAACTTTTGGCTATTGGCTTAGAGATTTATATATTTACTGACTATTGGCTTTGGAATCTTTAATATTAACTATTGACAAATGACTCTGGACTTCAGACTACTGATTATTGGCAATTGACTGTTGACTATTGACGATTCGCCATCAACAATTGACCATTGATAATAAACTTTTGACTATTTATAATTAGTGATTGACTTTTGATAATTGACTAGTGACTATTGACTGCTGGTTATTGACTATTGACTACAGGTTACAGAATATTAACTTTTGGAATTGACTGTTGACTATTCACTATTGGTTATTGCCAACTGGAAATTGACAATATACTATTGTCATTGCCTGTTGGATATTGAATATTGACTATAGTCTATTGGCTATTTACTATTGACTATTGGTTATTGAAAATTGACTATTGACTATTGTCATTGCCTGCTGACTTTTGGCATTTGATTATTGACTAGTGACTATTGAGTATTGACTGTTGACTACTAGATATTGAATAATAATATTGATTATTGACTAGTGACTATTCACTACTGGATATTGAATATTGACTATCGTCTATTGGCTATTTACTATTGACTGTTGATTATTGAAAATTGACTTGACTATTGTTATTGACTGTTGACTTTTGGCATTTGATTATTGACTAGTGAATATTGAGTAGTGACTATTGACTACTAGATATTTAATAATAATATTGATTATTGACTAGTGACTGTACACTACTGGATATTAAATATTGACTATCGTCTATTGGCTATTTACTATTGACTATTGGTTATTGAGAATTGACAACTGCCATTGACTGTAGACTATCAACAATGTACTTTTAAGCATTGATATATTAATTTAGTTATTTAGATTTAGTAATTGATTTATTTATTATTGATTATTAAGTTATTAATTTAAAGTTTATTAACCGTTGGGTTTTTGACTATTGACATTTTGAATATTGACTTATTGACTATTCAATTATTGTTTTTTGGCTTACGGCTATTGACTTGTTGAGTATTTATTAAATGCCTATTACTATTTACTGTGAACTGTTTTCTATTGCGTATTACTAGCTATTTACTTTTGACTATAGACTTTTCATTATTTGGCTTTTGACTTTTTGACTTCTCAGTAAATTCTCATTAGTGGGTTATACTCTTTTGACTGATTAATATCGATTTTTGAATAATATTAACTTTTGGACTATTGCCCTAGTGAATAGTGGTAAATGACACTAGACTTTATAAATTTGACTTATAACTATATTTACTGTTTATTTATTAACTATTCATTTGTGATAATTTTCTTATTAATTGTTGACTGTTACTGTTTTAACTGTGTACTGATTTACTATTGGCTTTTGATTTATTGTTTAAGGGGAAACCTACTCCAGACAGCAGGTTTTTCAATAATTGTTTACAAGAAACTGGGAGTATTTATAACATTGAATGAAATTATATATTGACAATAATATTCAATTGTATACACACAAATATAATATAGAAAAGAAACAAATTTTATAAGAAAAGAAAACAAAATGGCGGCGCTACAGCTGCTAAAACTTCTGAAATCAATGCAAACAACTGAAATCAATGTATCAAAAGTTTTTCATTAAAATAAGTTATTTCGTTTTGTATATACATTTAAGTTTATCAAAAATCTGACCTCAAATTTCGGTACCAAAATTAAATAGTATATAAAAAATCCTTTCGATTGGTATACTTTTTTTGTCTGAACCAATTTTGGCGTCTTCCGAAATGCACTTTTGTGCATTTTTAATCAACTTTTGTAACCACTTATGCTTGATTTAAAAAGAAAATTAAGCTTATCAATCAATTCCTTACCTACAAAAACATAAAACTGCAATTTGCACCCCATTTGACATATGCTCTAACGAGACTTGACGTTTTTTCCAAAGTAAGTTACTTGTTATTTTATTTAAATTATATTTTTGTTTTTCAAATGAAACTTTTTAACACTTTAGAATTAATTTTAACTGAGTAAATGGCGCTTATTTTGGGAAACTCGTGTATCTTTAATGGTGAGACGGAACCACCGTGACATGTTAGACATTGTCGAAATTCGACAGGTACCTTGCCAGGTACTTCTCAGGATACTGAGAGGCATGTTAAGCTCGTCACGGAGGCGTCATTGGCTGTTACCATTGCAGAACGAAGAAAGGGAATAATGTTTTCTTTGTTGGAAGGCCGTTCAAAAAGGCTGAAAATCGAAACAAAAAGCGATTTTTACTCCTTTACATGATCTTGAGAAAAATTAAGTGTTCTTATTTTGTTAACAGAATTAGTTACAAAATATACTTTACTTTTGCATTAAAAAAAAATAAACCTAAAAGTGTTCAAGTACTTTCTTATAAAAAACAAAAATATAATAAATATGAAAAAATTAGTACTTTCAATTAGAAAAAACCCCGTCAAATCTCCTTACAGCATTGCTCAAATGGGATGCAAATTTGCCATTCAATGTTTCTATATGTAAGGAATTGATTGATGAGCTTAATTTCATTTTCAAATCAACAACAAGTAGGTCTTTAGTACAAAAGTTCCTTAAAAATGCACAAAAATGCATTTCGGGGGACGCCAAAATTGATTTAGACCAATAAAAAGTATACCAATCGAAAGAATTTTTTAAATACTATATAATTTTGGTACTTGAATTGGGGGGGGGGGATCATATTCTTCCCATACGAGTCGATACACTGTAATATACATACCTATTTTTAACGAAAAAAATTATGAACAAATTGTAAAAAAAATATTTCTAGTAGATCAATACGTTACAGAATATCTGTGCAAAATTTAAAGTTTTAAGAAAAACGTGATTAAAGTTTTCGTTCTTGTGAGTCGCTTTTGTACACGCTCATCAAATCACTGACTTTCTAGGGACTTTTTAGACTTTCTATTGAACTTTAAACATTGAAAATATATTTTTTACGTTGTAAATTTATTTCTAGCCTTTATCGGCGTGGTCGAACTTTATCTATGCCTACTTTTTCGAAATCATGCCAATTCCTGAGTTACACAAATTTTGATAGTGTACTATATATATAAATGCTGCCACGCCCACTTTTACCGCCAAAAAGTTGATAGAACTTCTATATATAAGATGGTTTTGATCGGATAAAACTAAAATTTGGTAGTTTAGTTCATGTGTTTACTATGGTCAAAATATATCTACTCCCACTTTTTCGAAATCATGCTAATTCCTGAAATATTCACGTTTTGATAGTGAAAATTGGTATGTAGGTGCAATGGGACTAAGTAGCGATCACTATATACATACATAAATGTTTCCACGCCTACTTTTTTCGCCAATCTATCTTTATAAAAAGTATTAATATATGTATGTGTGTATATCACGTAAGGACTCCGAAACCGCTGAACCAATTTTAATGCAATTTTCAGGGAAACGGTAGCAAAGTCTTGAAAATGTTCTTGTGAAGTCTGGTGCTGATTGAAAAAAGGGGCGTGGCACCTCAAATATACCCCAAATTTTCGCTATCGAATAGCTTCAAAAGGGGCGTGGGACCTCAAATATACCCCAAAATTTTCGCTATCGAATAGTTTTCGAATAATAGTTCGCACAGTATTGGAAGTCGGTTTCGTCAAACTTTAGGAAGTCATTAAACGCATATCAAGGAGGGTTTTTGTATTATAAAAGGGGCCGTGGCACTTCCTAAACAACCCAAATTCGCTATATCGAATAGCTTTGCAATTATAATTCGCACAGCCTTGGAATTCGGTATTCGACCGCAATTTACACGTGCCGTTCCACTCATAACATTTTATGAGCATCGGACAAGGGGGCGTGGTAGTAACGAGCCGGGTTTCAGCTAGTAAAAAAAAAAAAAAATGAAAAATTGGGAAAATATCGAAACAAAAATTAACAATAAAGAAGAAAAACAGTGACATAGGCGCGCCTAGATTATGATGTGTAAATTTTACACACTAGAACTTATTAGGGAAATTTTTTCTGTGGGGTAGCAGCGACACCTAGCGTGAAAAAACCTCGAAAACATAAATTTTCCATACAATTTTTACATTGAGCCAAAATCCTAGCTCGATTTGATAAACTTATAGTAAAGAAATATCAGCTTGAAGTTGAAAAGTGTGTAAAATTTACAGAAAGAACTGATTAAGGTTAAAGAATAAATGCAAAAATGAAAAGTTCTGCAACAGGTTCCCCCTTTAATAATCCCCCCTGTTAGAAAACACGATGTTGCTACACAGACGAATAAAGTCAAACTGTTGTTTTGACAATAAAAATTAAATTACGTGAGCACAAAAAAGATTTCGTTTTCGCTTACAGTTCTGCATTACAATGTCATCACCAACAAATTTTAACAAACGGGTGTACTATTGACTATTTATTTTTTAGTCTTAAGTATTTTGAAGCAAATTTCCACGTCTAACCTTCTTCATGTACTTAATTTTAACAATTTAATTTTATTGGACATTTTGCTAATTTTTACACATGTAAATAGGCAAAAGCTAAAAAAAACATTTACTGTTAATTCAAATCGTTAACACAGAAGTGACCGATGCAGCGTATCTATAGGCTAAAGTTGCCACCAAAAGCTTTTTCGGTTTACATGCACGAAATATAGATATCGATCAATAGTGTGTCGGACACCAGATTTTTAAATTTCATTTAAAAGTATTCAGAATTTTTATAAAACGGGGTTGTAGTCCAGTTTAGTCTTGAGTCTTTTGCTATCCGAAACTTTACCTTTACTTTACCTCTGCTACGAATTTGAGGCATTCGATTAAGTAACGGAATGAAGTAAGATGGAGATACTTACACGATGGCGATTATAATACGAGTATCAATCTATTGAATTCTAAATAGTTTTCCTAACATGTTCTTTTGTGTTCCACTTAACAAAGTCTATGCAACCATTTTTCATATGCCACAAATTGACCTAAATGCGTGCCTTCTCCAACCTTAAAATGTTATTCAAATATTCAATAAATTTAAGTGTCTCATACAATTAGCAGTAATTGAAACAACATACAAGCTATTAAAATGTTCCAGCAAATAGTTGTGCAAATTGTGTCGCAGTAAAATTGGGTGAAATATTTTGAGAATTTATGATCACGTGTGCTTGTGTATGTAGTCCAGGGCAACTAAGAATAAGCAACAAAGAGCTAATAAAACTATTGGCAGCACTGTAATTTGCATAAATTAATGCAAACTTTTGCATACATATAGGCTGGTGCGTATATTTAGGCTGTTGCATTAAAACCCATTAACTATGCATATTATTTAAGTCCTATTAAAAATATTAGCTTGTAAAACATTATTATGTATGAATTTTTTAAGCAGTTTGGATAAAATAAAATGTTCAGTTAGTTTGATAAACTTTTAGGTAAAATTTGGAAAGAATGAAAAGAGTTCATCGATCCTGTTGTTCAATTGTTCGATAATTTTCAATCTTTTCCAAAAATTTGGACTCAGATTAACAGTTTTTGATGGAGGAAACATGTTAAAATTATACGCATAACGGTGTTTAAACAGTTTTTGTCTAAGAAATTTTTAGAACCGGTTTTGAATTTACCCTAAATTTAGCATTAAAATTGGGATAACAACGTTACATATGGCTTTACCATAGTTATTGTGTTCTCAGGTCTATTGTGAAATTATATAAAAAATATTTTTGTAGCCTTTTTTAACTCTTGCGTCCATTTTTATTGATTTTTTATACCCTTTTCGAAAAAAGGTTTAAAAAAGTACACTGTAAAAAGTAAATCTTATTATAAGGTGCAAAATCTGTCTTATCGCCTAATGTTGTGAATCGAAAACGCTAACCAACGACAAGTAAGACTCGAGAAGCTATACAAATTTCTCTACGAAATTTTATTGCTTCTCGTGTCTTGCTTGTCGTTGGTTTGCGTTTTTGATTTACAACATTATGTGGTTAAAGTAAGCTGCAACAGAATTTGCTTTTGCTGAAATTAATTTTGCCTTTATATACTGCAATGCAGCATCCAATACAGTCTTACTTAAAGGAAGTTAAATAGTTAAAACAGCAGCAGCTTCGCTAAATTCAATTCGCTTCATTAAACTTCAAATAAGCATTTTAAACCTATACGTCAAATTAATTTGAGCCTTGCTGAAAATAAGAGCAAAATTGCGTGATTATCTGCAGATTCGCATTTAGATTTTGAATTTAGTCTAAAATTAAGGCTGCATAAACTTAATAGAAAGACTACGGTGAAATTAAGGTTATTTATAATTTTAGGGCAGTGTTTAAATAAACACTTAATTTTTACAGTGTACCCTAAAAAGTATTCGAAAAGGGTTGAAATATTGAATAAAAATGTTTTATAGGAATTTTCAATATAAGTCTTTTTGAACACAGATTTATTTAAGCCGCACTTCAATGGAGAAAAATAGGGCATCCAATCCCGGGATCCCGGACTTTTCTCAGTCCCGTCAGTCCCGGGATTGCAAGGCCTAAAATTCCGGGGTTTTCAGGATTCCAGGATTGCCTCCACTGCAAAAAATTCTAAAATATTCCAACAAAAAATTTAATGATACTACCTAAAAAAAAATTTATGTGATTTAAAAATTTTTTTAAATAAAAACCTTTCTCAAATTATCTGTACAAAATAACACAATGGGCCTCACCAATAGTCATTTTAATGCCGACTCTCAATTTAGTGTAAGCTTTTTCACAACAAATTCTATAGAAATAATGTTAGAAAAGCTCACACTTAATTTAGAGTAGGTTTTAAATCGACTATTGGTAAGGCCCAATGTGTTAAACACATTATACTTTACAAGAAAAACTGAAATGTTATTTTAATAATACAAAAATAAATTTTTTTTTAACTAGCTGTACAATATAAGACGTGAAAATATTGAAATGTGACCTTAGAACTTAAAAAAAGAACATTCCTTAAATAAGCTTAACAAAACATTGCAAAATTCTTACTCAGACATACTAAAGTTATAATACTAATCAATATTTTTTTTAAAAATAATTTTATGAACATGTCAAAAAATTTAATGATTTAAGATTTAATTTCAACTTGTCAATTACTGAGAAAAACCGAAATGCGATTTAAAAAAATTTTAAAATTAAAACCTTTCTTTAACTAGCAAAACAAAATAACACAATGTTTTAAACACATGTCGGCCTTTCTAGTCTAGTGGAGAGTGCGCTAGACTATCAACCCAGAGGTCCCTGGTTCGAATCCGAGGTTCGAATCAGAGGTTCTTTTAACATTCTTTATTCTTTCCTGCACAATTAAGAATTATAGAAAAACAAAAAATCCACAGCTAAATTGCGGAAACTGTGTAATTAATGGACAGGAACAACTAAGGGCTGGAAATGCTTGCCGAGGTTAAGGCATAACACTAGCCTCGGTTAAAAGCAATTCAAATTGTCTTTCACGGTTGTTTCGCCTAATCAATAATTCACGTATGGTTCCAATCAATTCCTCTAAATAATCTATCCTTTCCTTTCAGGTCAAAGACCAAACCTTGTTTGTATAAGGCGCATGCCTTGGTTTTTTGATCTTAAAAAAAAACAAACATCTTTAGAAATACTGAAATATGATTTTAATAATATTGAAATAAAAATATTTTTTAACTAGCTGCACAAAATACAAATTAAAAATAAAATATTTAAATATAAACCTTTCTTGAACTGTAAAAATACTTCAAAATTCTTAAAAAACTCAACATAACTTAAAAAAATAAATTTGACCTTAAAAATACAAAAAAAAAATTCCTTAAACAAGCTGTAAAAAATCACAAAATTCCTACTTAGAAATACCAAAATTACACTGTAGGGCCATCAAAAAGACACACGAAAATACAGAGACACGTAAACTTGTTTTTTGGTCGTAGGATTTAGTGGCATACTCTGTTTTTTCCAATCATCTTTTCCAAAAATCTCGAGATATTTGCGATTGAAATTTAGTCACTTTTAGACCCATTTTTAGCTATATTTTCCTTATTTTTGGAGGCCAAAAATATATTTTCCTTATTTTTGGAGACCAAAAATTTTGACCACCTCCGATTTTGCTTACACTTTCTACTAATGAAATAAATGCACTGATGTGAGCAAAAAATTTTTAGATTTTTTTTAAAGTTTTTACGTTGAACATTCAAATTTGGTCC
The DNA here is from genome assembly GCA_963920525.1 of Dichetophora obliterata. NCBI lineage: Eukaryota > Metazoa > Arthropoda > Insecta > Diptera > Sciomyzidae > Dichetophora > Dichetophora obliterata. The sequence goes on along the minus strand of OY986438.1, from coordinate 9,245,678 downwards.
AATTGGAAGAAAAAACGAAATTGCTTAACTTTTGAAAAATCATAGATTAAACAAGGCTAATTGGATTTTTACGTTGGAGGTATTTTTGACAAGACAATAAAAATTAATTGTTAAAAACTATACAAATTTTTTTTTAATGAAGGTCAAATGTAAGTAAAATATCAAAAATAGCTCGAGACTTTACTCCGATTTGTAAAAACTGAGTATGCCACTAAATTTTACGACCAAAAATTAAGTTTACGTGTCTTGGCGTTTTCTTTTGTTTTTTTTTTTAAAGTTGAGAATTTACCTACTGTGTTATTAAACTATTCTATTTTTTAAAATAATTTTATAAACCTTCTGAATGATATACTTTTATTAATTTTTTTTTTAAAGAATCGATTTCTATTTTTTTAAAAATAAACAATAAATACTATCCAAACGTTTAATCGAAACTGTGTTTTTTAGTTTTTTTATAATCTGCTGCAATGTTTGTGTTGTAAAACAAGGAATACCTACGTTGTTACTTCATATTACGTCTTCCAAAAAATTCGTTTTCTAAGGTTTGTCAAACACGGGATTGTGTTTTTCAAATCCCCAAATCCCGGGATTGCCGAAGCGTCCCGAAATTGGATGCCCTAGAGAAAAATAGTAGGGGTATTTTCTATGTCTAGGATATGACCGTTGCACTGTGCAAGAATAGAAAATATACAATCCGTGCACCGCCGCAACAACAAAATACAAGTAAAAAAATCGTACAATATTTCCTATGCATGCTGCACTGAAACCCTGAACCATCATGATGCTATGACTAGGGATGTCAATCCCGGTATCCCGAAATCTTGGGATCTCGGGATCCCGATCTTTTTTAAGACCCGAATATCCCGGGATTATTCGATTCGAATCCCGGGATGGTTGGTTGGTTGGTTTAGATGGTGATTCTACATGCAAGTAGGATCCAAGTAGCTCTAGTGAGCCGTTTTGATACCATAACCTCGTGTTTCTGTTGGTTGACTGGGCAGCGCACTGCTAGGTTATAACCATCCGGTGCGATTGATGAACGTTAGGAGATTGTTGATTTTTGTTGTTGAGAGTTCCTCTAGGTTGCTGAGGAAGGGCCTGCCAAGCGTTGTTAGTCTGGACCTGGCCAGGGCCCGGGATTGTTGAAAACAATTTTTTTTTTAATATTTAATAAATTTTTCACACCATCACATATATCCCCCTTTCAACGATCAACGATCGAACTAACGAGCGTTGAGGTGGAGCGGTGCTTCTTCTCTGCAGGTCTTGTATGCAATAAATTAAGGTCTAAATTAGGCGATAAAACCACTAATGCTTTAGTTACATAAAGATCGTATTTTGATCAAAAGAAGGAATATTTTTACTGACCTCTAAATAGAAAGGGTATTGTATTTATTTTTTACTTAAATGTATTGGCTTTTATATTTTAATTTGATTGTACTATAATATATATTTAAAAGGAGGTTTTAGGCCAAAGCTGTTAAAATTAAGGCAAATGTTAAAAAATGTTTTCTAAATTTTTTTTTTACATACACAAAAAGTTTAATTTGCATATTAATTTTACATAATCCTGCTGATTGCCTGAAAATAAAATGGTTTCGAAGAAAGACTCTTGAATGCACATCTTTTAATAAAATGAAAAAAATTAAGAAAACTACGAAGCGTGGAAAAAAGTGGAAAAAATTTCCATTATATTTGACCATATTGTTGCGTGTAAAACCTAGAAAAATTTTCCTAAGATGCTCGTTTTGGTAAAAGATGTGTAGAATTACAATAGAAACAGAATAAAAAAAATGTTCATTGGTCGATTGGTTTGTTTTCAGTAGTGTAGCCAGTTTTGAAAAAGTATGTTTCAAGAAAAATCGTGCTTAAAGTTACTCTTCTTAGTTAAATTTACTCTGGCGCACCAGGTTTAAAGCGCTGTAGAATCTGTATTATAAGCGGAATTGATTTATAGAAGGATAATTGAACAATAAACAATCTAAAAAAAATTTAAATTTAAAAAAATTGTTATTTAAATACTGATTTAAAATAATTTTATGTAGGCAGTTACTGCTAAAGCTTAGTATGCTGTAGGAACAAAAATTTTTAGGCATTTAATTCTACACGCGGGATTTTGGTGTAGACTCAACACTGACAAATACTTACCATAACGTGTTTGTTGAATGTGTTAGTCGAACATTATTGTTGAATGCCAAATTTCCTCGCCAATTAAATGTACGGCCATATAAAAGGCAGCGAAATTTTGATATTTTAACTCTCCAATCATGGTTGTGAACTTGGCTGCATTGCACAATTTTTATGGTTCAACAGCGTACTAACCAACGAAAATAAAATTTCGCTACCTTTTCGCTGTCAAGCACGCAATGCATTCCTTACGGAAGATTTCTTTTCGCTTCTACAGTATACTAAGCTTTAACCAAAAATATGTATTTGTGCATGTATTACAAAAACTATGTTATAAATTACTGAAGCTATATGATTGGTCAAATTTTATAATTGGTTTTTTTTTTTGTTAAATTGGTACAAATTGTGCTTCTTTGTTAAATCAATTTGTTACAGAGTATGTACTATAATAGAATAGAAGTGAATGTGTTGCACTTGTTGGAAAAAAAAATAACGAAATAAAAACTTCTTGAACTTCGGGACGATCCCGGATTGTATTTTCAGATCCCGAAAATCCCGGGATCGAAAAAACTCCAAAAATTGCCATCCCTAGCTATGACGCATAGTTTGTGAAATGCAACCCTGTGTTTGTAATGAGAGAGAAGAGAATGAGAGAGCAGGTAAACAGAAGTTGGAATGAGCGTAAAGTGCAGCTTGTTAAAGAGTTATTTGAGCTGTTGATTTTACTATGCTAAGCTTGTACAATAGGGCGCTCTCCATCCATTGGACATTTTAGTTTAGGATTGTTACAATCCTTGCTCTCATGCACTTATAGACATAGACATAGAGCATACCCCTAGTGAGTTTTTTATTACTTCATGTTAAAAATTTATCTGCTGCAGAAATATTCACTATGCATCGACGGATGAAATTTTCATTGTAAAGTCTTATGGCGTTATAAATTAAATTAAATTTTTTTCTTCATAGATATTTGGCTGTAGAAAAACTTTTTACAAAGGCGATATTTTTAGGTCTTTTTCGAAAAGGGTAAAAACGACCTAAGAGGTTGAAGAGAGTTAAATTTTGTATGAAAATGTTCCCTATGAAATTTTGCGTTGATCTTCTCGAACAAGATTTGTTAAAAGAAATGCATATTTTGTTGTATTGCATATTTTTAGGCAGTTTATAAATCATATTAACTATTTTTCTAACTATTTTTTTATTTAAATATATTGTAAACAGATATTGTCCGAAGAGACTTGTAGTGAGATTTTTCAAGGAATATTTTTATAGAATACTTTAACCCTTTTCAACTACGCTTAACGTTTAACTTTTTTCAACTACGTTTTTTTAACCTTGTTTTAAAAGAGTCGAAAAAGACCCATAAAAAGGCATAGATTTAGAAGTTTCCTTACTTTCATGTTAATAAGCTAAAATAACTTAATTAAAAGCTAACTTTGATCCTATATCATTAATTACACTGTGGAACACATTTTTCTAACGGAAAAGCAGATAGCACAGGATGATAGTACTAGTGTATAGTAAGAAAACCCTAAAAGGAATTTGCAAAGTTAGCTCGCTTTTAAAAGATATAGGCATTAAAAGTTTGCCTCCTGCAGAGTATTTTTTAAAAATAAAGTGCTCATTATGGCGTATCGAATTACAATTTTTTCGAATTCCAAATTCTAAGAGGTCTCAAAAGTGGCATTGGTGGTCAAGATCTACAAAAAAAAAAATAAAGAGAAAAAAGGATGTCTTCCTCTTACACAAGAACAAAGTTGTTTTTTGAGAAAAATAGTAAAAAATAACGATCTATAATTGCTTTGATTTTTGTAAGAATCTTGAAATATATCTTAAAGCAAAATTAAATACACACTTTAACTAAGAATATCTCGCCAAAAAAAATGCAACTCTCGATTTCTACCCTCATTGTTCTGTGTGAGAGATACTCGACACTCGCAATAGCACAGAACTTTTGATTGTTATCTGATTGTCTAAATGTTGGTGTTATTGATTGAAGTGTTTTCGTTTTCTTTAAATTTGGCAAATTAAATATTTGCATATTTTTCGCAAATGCATTTTCTTGTTTTCGAGAAATGTATTTTGAATGCAATTTTATAAGTTTTATAAAATTAAGATAAGGTTTTATATATTTTTGGCATCAGAAGTGGTACCGAAGATCATTTTGTTAATTTGGATTCTTGAAATATTTCTGAATGAAACACTGTCTGAAAGTATTTTTTTAAAACATCAGGTTAAGACCACGATTCTTTTTTGTGTTTCGATTTTTTAAAAAAATTTTTCTGCTTAGCATGAAATTTATTATTACGTCAAAACACATCCACCTCATCATTAACCAAAATGGTAAACTAAAATTTTGAGTTTCTGAGCCTGCCATTCGATGAGTCTCAACTGATTTAACAATTGCTTTTAAGATGTCTTTTTTAAAAAAATAATAAACTAAAGGAGATAGCTGTCTGAAGAATTAAAAAAGTGAAAATTATTTTACCACTTCTGATGCCTGAGATATAAAGCCTGATATTAATTTTTTTCAAAAAGTTGAAAAATTGCGTTCAAGTATGCTTTCTCAAAAAACAGTTAATGCATAGGCAAAAAATGTGGAAATTTTAAATGCACCAAATATAAGGAAAACGTAAACACTTTAATAAGTACCGCTAAAATTAACACAATCAGATAACAATCAAAAGTTCTATGCTATTTCGAGTATACCTTAAGATTCGAATATCCTTCACACAGGACACTGTGAGTAAAAATCAAGAGTGGCATCTTGCTTGGCGAGATATTGTTAAAGTCTATATTTACTTTTGCTTTAAGACATATGTAGTTTTTCTTACAAAAGTCAAAGCATTTATAGAACGTTAATTTTTACTGTTTTTCTCAAAAAACAACTTTGTCCTTGCGGGAGAGGGCGAAATCCTTTTTTCGGGATGAAAATGAGAAATTAAAAAAAAATTTTAATTCGATACGCCTTTATGAGCACTTAATTTTTAAAAAATACTCTGCAAGAGGCAAACTTTCAAAGCCCATATCTTTTAAAAGCGAGCTAACTTTGCAAAACCCTTTTAGGGTTTTGTTGGTCTAGATCAGTACCATCGATCTGTGGTGGTCGCTTTTTCGTTAGATTCCATGACCCTTGAATTGTCGCATAGTGTTACACAGTCGTGAATTTTGTACGTTTAAAACGCTGACCTCGTTAAATTTTTTTTATCAGCCTTTACAAGAATCAGTAAATTTTCTTGTAATTCTTGTAGTTATTCTATAATCGCAGTTTGTTATTTTTTGCATTACGACATAGTACTCAAAAAACACAAAATCAATAAATTTCACACAACTCCAAAAAGGAGCTTTTTCTTTTGAGTCTTTCGCCTGAAAATTTCTTGTTTCCTACTTTTTCTTACAAGCATGAAGCTGACTTTTTTTCTATGAATATTCATGACAATTTCTAGGATTTTTCAATTTCCAAATTGAAGAACGAAGCTCTTTGTTGTGGAGCACAAAATAGTTGCACACCATGTTGCAGCTCAGAGGCTTGCAAACCAAGAGGCAAAGCAACATTTTTTGCTAATGAAATTTTTGCCAACCAAAGCACAGGTATTTTTTGCTCAAAATTACAAAAATATACAGCGAACCGCATACACACTCAAAGAAATTGCGTCTCTTTTGTTTACCAACTTTTACGAATTTTTAAGTGTTTCCATTTTTTTTAATGTTTTTTTTTAGCTTTTTTTGCGACTGTTGCCACCTTTTTTAGGTTTTACAAAACTTTTTCTTTTTTTTCTACTTTTTGTTGTCGCTTTTGTTAACTTCCTGAAGTATTCATTAATTTTTGACTACATACGTCACTGTTTTTTTTATTTATTCTTTTTACCTCATTTTTTTTGGTGTAGCGAAACTTTTGAATGGTTTTCCATTCACACTTTTTGCTGGTTGAGTTAAAGTTTTACGCCACAAAGTTATAAAACGCTCACAAAATAAAATCAGCGCACTTTTTTTTGAGTAACTAAGTGTCGAAAATGGTAGTTTTTTAAATGCTTAAAGTTACACTTTGAAGTGTAACTTGCAGCAATTAAATCTGTAAAGAGCAAGAGCTTTTTAAACTTTACAGCTATCATACATTTTTGCAAAAAAATTCTACTACGAGCTTTGAAAAAAAGAGGTGAAAAAAGTGGAAATGCTTTATGCACATTTCTTTATATCAAGCCTTTAATCGAAAGTTTACTTATTAAAAAAAAAAAATATAATACATTCTACGAAGAGTAGTAAAGCAAATTTTTGTAAATGTATTCATCAGGTTAAGTGTATATCTTGTCAAATACTGTATTAGAATAATATTGGGTTGGGGAAAAAGTATTCGGCGTTTTCGAGTTAGCTTGATTTTAAAATGTCATCACATTAGAACGGTAAGCTGCATCTGGCAACTCTTTTTTTTTCTCTTAACAGAAGACAAATCAGCTGATTATTTGTGATCATTTTGCTGGTCATTGGTGCATCGTGTTAAAAATTATTGCAAAGAAAAGATGAGTGAAATTTCAGAAAAAATACGTCATATTTTACAATTTACGATAAAGGGAAAAACGCGTCACAGGCCTGTAAAAAGATTTGTGAGGTTTATGGTGAAGGTACTATATCCCAATCAACTGCCAGGAAATGGTTCGCTTGATTTCTCTTGGTTCCTCTGGTCGGCCCATCACCGAAAAAGTCAATGAAATAATGGATTAGGTTTAAGAAAACCGTCATGTGAGCAGCCACGACATCGCTAAGGAACTGAAGATCGACCACAAAACAGTTTTAAGCCATTTGAAGAAAGCTGGTTTTAAAAAAAGCTTGATAATTGGGTGCCTCATGAACTTAGTGCAAAAAATGTAATGCACCGAATTTCCATCGGTAATTCGCTACTAAAACGAAACGAAATCGAGCCATTTTTGAAACGTATGGTAACAGGTGATGAAACGTGGATCACGTACGATAATATTGTTTGAAAACGGTCTTGGTCGAAAAAAGGTGAAGCTCCAAGAACGGTGTCAAAGCCGGGATTGACGACAAGGAAGGTGATGCTGTGCCACACACATTTTTATTGACCCGACAAAAACTTTAAGAATTTAACTGGGAAGTTTTGATGCATCCAACGTATAGTCCTGAAATTGCACCGTCAGATTAACATTTGTTCCGATCTCTTCAACACTCCCTTGCTGGGAAGAAATTAACCTCAAAAAATGACTGCAAAAACCACCTACGTCAGTTTTTCAACAGTAAAAGTCCGGAATTTTACAATAAAGAAATTATGCTCTTAACTCAAAAATGGCAGAAGGTAGTTGAAAATAATGGACAATATTTGGATTAATAAAATCATTTTTTTTTAAATAAAATGTTGTTTATTTTTACTAAAAAACGCCGTTACTTTTTCCCCAACCCAATAGTAACGTTATAATAAGTATGTTAAAAAATATAGTAATTAAATACTTTTTTTTTTCGTTCAGATAACAATATTTTATACGAACAAATGATAAGACCAAAATAATACACTTAGATAATTATTTTAACTAGTATCGCCTGCGGTCGAAATTCGACATATTGTATGTACAGCAGTGAACAAAACTTAACACTAATGTAGCGTCTGTTAAGGCACTGTAGCGTTGATTTGAGGAAACAGAACATTAAAGATGCATAGCACAGATGACAGCACTCGTTTGACATTTTTGTAGCGTAGAAGTTTCTGAACGCAAACACAAACTCTCTACTGTTATTATCGCATAAAATTGAACAAAAGCTTTGTCATTCCTTAGATTCACTGAAAAAACCGCTTTAAAAAAATTTGTGCAACAGAGTTTATATCTTACATGAATTAACTCCTAGTAGGGTCTATTTGCCACCATATAATCAATTTATAGCTCCCGCGAGGTGTCTCCTAGAGACCTTAAATGTATGAGTTGATGCTGTTATCATTTACCCTCAAATAGTTAATCCAAAATACTCCGACCTCCCACTATTATAGGGCTCCTCTAGATAAACCTTAGAAAAATGCCAAAAATTATTCATTTCTTCCCGTGGGAAATTTTACCAAGTCAGTACATACATATTTACATACATGGAAAAATGCATTGAAAAATGAGTTTTATAGGGTATCCGTAAAAATAGAGAAATACGGTTGACTTCTATCTTACTAAATTTTCTTGTATCTCATAAGGGGTATTCACACTGACTTGGGTAGTTGGGTAGATTGGCAAATGCCGAACATTTTGCTTTTGTAAAGTGCCATTCTACCCAAGTACACATCTACCAATCTACTCTAGCTGATCCCCTGACTTGTTTGGGTAGATTGTTTTCTTGCCAAATTGAGTACTTTTTCCATGTGTATTTTTTGCAAAAATAGGCAATAATTGACCTAAGGGCATCAAATTTACAATATCTTTTGCCAAGGCTAATATGTCGAATAATACACAAAAATATTGCCACACCCCCTATTTTCGCCCACAAGTTAATAAAAACGCTATATTTCAGCCGAATTCGGTTTGATTGAACAAAAATTTTGTAATTTATTTTGTATGGCTACTATCAAAAATTCAACAAAAATCGGGCGTGGTCGAACTAACTACGCCTACTTTTCAGAAATTATAATTCCTGAGTTATGCATGTTCTTATAATGAAATTTGGTTTATATTTGCTATGAGACCAAGTGGTGGACACTATATCTAGTTTTTGCCACGCCTACTTTTCCCACCCTTCTATTTATATAAAATCGTTCGTGCGGTGTCTTTTAAGATCTCAGGAACGATAACACTTAAGGCAATCAAATTTACAATATCTGTTAATATCTCGGTTAATAAAGTTAATATCTCGGTTAATTAAAAAAGCAACACCCCCTTTTACCGCCCACAAATTAATAGAAACGCTATATTTTGGACGGTTTTGATCGTATTAGATTAAAATTTGGTAATTAAGTTTGTATGGTTGTTTGAAACTGTATTAAAATTAGTGTCCACGCCCTCTTTTACAGCCCACAAATCAATAAAAATACTTTATTTAAGACGATTTTGGTCGCATATGACTTAAATTTGGTAATTTAGTTTGTATGGTTACATTCGGGAACAGTAGTAAAAGTTGGCATGGTTGCTCTATAGCAACGCCCACTTTTTCATAAATCATTAAAATTAACTACTAGACTTATTCCGCTGAAATTTTGGCAGTCGATTTGTTTCGCCTACGAGATAGTTTAGAAAAATTTTGCCAAACCACCTTTAACTGCCTACAAATTAATAAAAATGCTATATTTTAGACGGTTTTGGTCGTATTAGACTAATATTTGGTAAATTAGTGCGTATAGTTACTTTCCGAAACTAAACTAAAATGAGCGTAGTTGCACTACAGTAACGCCTGTTCAGATATACAAAAAAATTAAAATTTTTTTTCCGACTAGCATGAAAATTCTTATATGGCAGTAAGCCGGTCTGTGACAGGACTAATAGCAAGTGTAGTAAATGATTACTAGTAATCATTAACCATTACATTAGTAAATGATAAGATGCTGCGAAGTTCACGCTAAAAAATTACTCGTTTATAAAATAACTTTTTTTACTCCCAATTAATGGCCTAAATTTTTCGCACATAAGATGACAAAAATTGATTTTGTGGAAACCCTCTTCCAGCTGTCACTCATCTCTCATTAGCTACATAAGCCGAGGAGATCAAACAAACATGTATCACTGCTCAAAACTATTCTACAAAGTACTCAGTTGCAATTTAGGGTGCTCGCAATAACCAAAAGTACTCAATCTACCCATACCCAACTACCCAAGTCAGTGTGAATACCCCTATAGTGTTTAGCACTTTTCGTTAGAGCAAAACTTATTTTTTCGAAGCTCATATTTTGGGTCATGGATTTCAAATCCAAAATCAAACTTGTTTCTGCACATCTACGTAACAGCACCTTTTCTATGATGTACGATTCATTAACCTCCTAATTTAATAAATACTAAAAAGTTTACGACAACCTTCGATCTTAGCGTATTTATTTATACAAAATTTTGCCAGTTGCTGAAATTCGACCTTTTCGCATACATTTTATCTGTTGATTCGATACAAAATTAATGTGAAAAACATACGTTTTTAGTAATAACTTAGCATGGCTTTTACTTTCCTTATGAATAAGCCACCAGATCTCTCATTCAGAAGAGAGCGTAATCTGAGCGACAAACTGAAAATAGAAATAGACAGTGTTGCCAACTTTTCAATTCTAAAATTTACCAAAAAGGCGAAAAATGGGCGTTTTTCTCAAAAATGCACCAGATTTATTAGCTTTTTTAAAATATAAAACACATAATTGAATTCAAAAATTAAATTATACTCTGATTTTTTATATATAAATTGAAAATACTAAGCTTATTTAACGAATCAAACACAAACATTTACAAATGTATTCATATACTTGCACCATTAAATCACATATTAAGATCAACTTCTATTAAATATTAAGGCATAAACTCAGGCACATTTGGTGACTCCGAAACTAAAAAAAGCACCAAAAAATGCACCAGGCACCAAACATCAATTTCCTTGCAACAAAATTTTAAAAATACACCTAATCCAGTGAGAAAAAGTACCAAACTGGCAATAGTGTAAATAGAATGTTTTTTTCTTTTTAGGCTCATCTTTTCTTTTTTTGTCGGCCTTTGTAGTCTAGTGGAGAGTGCGCCAGACTATCAACCCAGAGGTCCCTGGTTCGAATCCGGGCTCGGGCATGGTTCTTTTCACTTTCTTTGTTCTTTCCTACATTTAATAATTATGGAAAAATAAAATAAAATAAATTGTGGAAAATGTGGAATTAAAGGACAGGAAAAACTAAGGGCTGGAAATGCTGCTTGCCGAGGTTAAGACATAACACTAGCCTCAGTTAAAAGCAATTCGAATTGTCTTTCACGGTTGGTTCTAATCAATTCCTCTAAATAAATCTATCCCTTTCCTCTCAGGTCAAAGACAAATCTTGTTTGTATAAGGCGCATGCCTTGGTTCTCTGATCTTTTTTTAAAAAAAAAAAAAAAAGAAAAATCTAAGAACGTAAGTAAACTCATATCCAGTGTAGCCATTTTAGCCTTTTCAGGCTAGATTGAGCCTGGTTTTTAGCGTATTAGCCTGTAAATTTACGATATAGCTTAATGCAGGGCCGTAGACAAGGGGGTTTTGGGAGTTCAAACCCCCCAAAGGTCCGAAATATTAATAAAAATTAATGCATTTCAGCAATAATTTCATTGAATCACATTAATATGGTCTAAAAAACTTAAAAAGTCATATACTGAAGTTGCGTTTCGGTGTAAAAGTTTGTGTTATGAGTTGAATATTCTAAACAACAATAGTGAAAACCAATGTATCGTTATTTATCGGATCAACCGTGATACATTAACAATTGTCACAGATGATGGCAGTGATGATAACAGTAAAGCCAACAAGAATGACATATATATATATATATACTGAAAATATCTTTCTAATTCGAGAGATTTTAAAGTAGACTTGAACCACCAAATGATTTTAATTTTCCCTTGTGCGGTTCTCGAAAATTTAAATTTCAGCATCCATGGTTTTGTCGCTGGAGTTTGTTGGCTTACTCCAAATATGCAAATGGATCCTGTTGTAATTCTCTTTGTAATTTTCGGCACAACAAAAAATGTTTATAAAATAACATTTTCAGCCCCTTTCATGGGGACTATTTTGTAGTCAAGAGTTTTTTCCAAATATACTTTTGAATTAAAGATCTGAGTCTAAAAAAGGTTTAATTTTTAAGGAATGTGTAAAGTTATTTATGAGTTTTTCAAAGTAGAGCTTACAGTTTTGATTTTTCAAAGTTGATTTTTCAGAATTCTGACCCGATTGAAGTAATTATTTTTGGGTTTTATGATTTATGTAGTTTGTGTAAAATTAAAATATTTGCGAGAAATAAAATATAGTTCTCATCTCTAAAATATCTTAAAACATAAATCCGTAATTCAATGGGCGAGAACCGTTTGAGCGGATGTGCATCCGTTAACATACACAATGATCGCACAGTAACAGAGCAGGACGTGCTGGAAGAATTTCCAAAAAAAAAAGAAGACGAAATTTAAATCTCTAGCAAATAACTTTTAAAATGTTTAACAATGTATACAAAGATAATTAAAAATATTTGTTAATACATATAAAAAAGTAACTAAATGCCTTGAAAATAAGTTTCATTTGTACCCCCATAAAAATTAACCTTTCTCTATTTTACAACGATTCCCAAAATATGTGGGCTATTACGCCAGTAAGCTAAACCCTGTTGCAAAAACCTCCAAAAATCATATTTTTCGTTTTTCTATTGTCTGGTGTAATAGTGGTAAAAAATAAGCCGCAGATTATAGGCTGGAAAAAATTCTTCAAACCAACATCAAAAATTTAAAATTTTTGCAATTGAATTAAAGACAACGCTGTTTTTCATGATTATTTTTAATATTTTTTTTATTTTATTTCCTTACAAAAACGTTCAAATTTCAAATAACTTCATTACATTATTTATTTAGGTGTTTATTTTATAATTAATATTTTAGCTTTAATATGTATAAATTTTCAGACCAGGAATCAATGCAAGCAATTCTAATTCAATTCAAATTTATTAATCATTATTAATTCTTGGCTTCAGTGTAATAAGTATACAGATAAATTATGATGATGTTATAATATAATTATATATAAAAAACAAAACCTTTCCAACGATATCTTGAAAGTGAGGATCGCATTAAAAATAGTGAAGTTTATTTAATTTTAGTGGAAATAACATAAAAAAATTCTTGTGAATTATAACTTCATTCATTTGAATAACTTAAAAGTTATTCGAAAAGTTTTAATTTTTTATGAAGATTGGAAGAGGTTTTCCCGGCCTTTAACTTCTGGCAGTTTATTGTTCTTACAAATTTTACACCAGCTAAAAAATTTAAGAAATTATGATTTCTTTGAGTTTTGCAAAATGGTTTTTAGAGCTCACTGGCGGTTATCGCAACAGCCAAAATATTTTAAGAATAGTTATAAAATAGACAAAGGTTGATTTTTAGAGAGGTACAAATCTGGAAGCTATCCTCGCACCAGTCGAGGCACCTCAATATACATTATTATACATAAGAAAGCTAACTTTAATTTGAAATATAACAAATACTTGTATATTTTAATTTTTTAATTAAAAAAAAAATTCATCAAACCCCCATGGGTACATCCTGGCTATGGCCCTGGGTTCATGGCTTTTTTTAGGTTTTTTTTTATTTTTTTTATTTATTTAAAGAAAAGGTTCACAAATAAGACAGAGTCTTTTAAATGCAGTAAGAATATAGATACATAACAAAATAACAAGTGATAAACAACAAAAAAAAAATTATTAAAAATTTAACTTAATACAATTAATATGATTTAACTAAAATATCTAATCAAAATAATAATTAATTCAAAATTAATTCAAACAAAAAGCGAAAAATCGACAAAATCAAGAATAACAACAAATAAAGATTAAGTAATTTTAATTAAAGTAAGGTTTTTAAATACAATTGCATAGAATTAGTGAAAGAGAGATACTTAAGAGAAATGTTGGAAAATTACATGCTTAAAGTTGCGTTTAGTTGTAATACTTTTTATACTTAAAGGCAGTGAATTCCACAATCTGATGGCGTTCACGTAAAAGAGTCTGTTAGAGTTTAAAAAATTATAAGTAGGGATTAAAAGATTCAGATTTCTAGTTGACCTACAAAATTGTAGCTTTTCAAATAAGTAATCAGGAGTGCGAGTGCAGATCAGGTTGTGTAAAAAGATGCAGTTTCTAGCATCCAAATAGTTGAAGATGTTGTAACCGAGTACTTTGTTACTCAAGTGACTAATGCGGTCAAACTTTCTAAGACCAAAAATGTATCTTACAGCATTATTAAACACAAGTTGTAACTTAAGCTTGGATCGGGAATCAACTTTACTATAAACTATATCTGAGTAGGAAATAATTGGCACAACCAGCTGAATTACTAATTTTTTTCTAGTCTCTACAGACACAAATGATGCAGTCCACCTAAGGTTTCGCAGTATATAATAAACCTTGCTAACAACGGAATTTACATGATCTTCGCACGAGAGTGAAGAGTTAATATAAAAACCGAGATTTTTAACCTTATATACAAATTTGAGCTCGATACCATGTAAGAAAATTCCGGGTATATTAAGGAAGGAGTAACTAGATTTAAAAACCGGCAAAACAAATGATTTAAGTGGATTTAGGATAAGGTTGTTAGCATTAGCCCAATTTGTTATTTTGCACAAATCTTCGTTTACTTTCATACATAAATCATCAACGTGACCAATAGGTCTGGACAGGCACAACTGAAGATCATCCGCATATGCATGCATGGTAACATGATTGCATTTTCTGAAGATGTCATTAATGAACATCGTAAATAAAAGCGGACCAAGTACCGAGCCTTGAGGCCAAGTACCCCACAGGTTAAATTTCTGAAAGCGGACAAACAATTTCCCACTCTGACTCTTTGAGATCTTCTGACTAAATAACTATATAACAGACGGACCGCCGAAATAGAAAAACCAAATTCTAACTCTAGTTTCCAACATAAAATTGCATGATCAACTGAATCAAAAGCTTTGGAAAAGTCTAACAGGCACAGCAAGCTTATGTGCCCCAGATCATATGTCTAATGTCATCCAAGATTTTAACAATAGCTGTAGAGCAGCTGTGGCCTGATCAAAAGCCTGACTGAAGTGGGGACATAAGATTATATTTTTTTATGTGTTCCGAGATTTGCACGGCCATTATAGACTCCAACACTTTAGACAACGATGATAAGAGACTTACTGGGCGAAAATCAGCTGGTACATGAGCATTACTTTTTTTGGCTATTGGAATGATTGTCGCTCAGGAAAACAAGAACTTGTGAAACAGTGATTAAATATGTGCGTCAAACGACTTAATATGTACGGCAAAATGATATTAATAAATTTTATTGATATACCATCCTCACCGACGGCATTTGATTTAATCTTATTTACACAACGAGCAACCTCAGACTCATCCACAGCAACGAACTCAAAATTAAATGGACTTACAGAATTATTAAATCTTATACTAACTGTAGACGCTATTTGTGTAGATGATGTGCATGTAATAAAATACTCATTAAGAATATTAGGGTCTACCTGACACTCGTCCGTCTTAACATTACATACCCTAGCAAGTCTTAAGTTGTTCCAAAGCTTTTTGGATGGTTGTCCAGATACTAGTTTAGACATGAAAAACGTACGTTTTGCTAATTTAACAGACAAGTTAGCTGCATTTTTAGCTCTTTTGTGTTGCTCCCAATTTGCTATTGAGGGGATTCTTCTCCAACGATTGTAGATTTTATTACGTTTTTTAAGAGCGAACTTAACATTATTTGTAAACCAAGGACAACATTTATTTGAAACACGACAAGAAATTAATGGAACATGTAAGTCGAACAATGCACAAATTTTAGTAACGAAGAAATTTGATTTGTCATTAACAGAACTAAAAAACCAACAATCAGACCAATTTATTGAAGATAGATCATTAAATATCCTATTTTTGACCTTTGAAAACAGTTTTTTTTGTCTTTTCTGGTTAGCTGTCAAAAATGTAGCTTTACCTTGCAGTTTACTCGACCTACTACTTAGTATGAGAATTTACTGTCCTTCGCCTCGTATTTTGTACGTCCTTGCAAAAAAAGGACGTTCTCAAAGAAAAATTTGAGTAAATTGAGTGTCAATATCAATACTTATTAAAATATTGTGTCTTTCGATTTAAAATTCCACCTACTCAGTCGATCGGTTCTCGCTGAATCCTGAGCACTTTCCATCCTACATGCTCAACATGAATTTCACACTTAAAATGCAATTTATTACCGAGAAATCATTTGAAATGGTAGCGGCTAGTGTAAGTACAGCAATTGTGCGAAAAACTTAAATTAGTAAAATTTTACAAATAAATTTAAATTTTTTAAGAAAATACTTCAATAAATTACTTGAATAAATGACTTCTTCTTTTGATTTCTTTCGCTAATACAAAACTTTTCTTATAACTTTACATTAGAATTTACTGAACTTCCACTGTTATGGCCCACCCACCCACTATTTAACCCACTATTGCCCCAAAGCACTTAAGCTCTTGTTTGAAAAATATTGTTAATCAATCTTGTTTTGTTTACCACACGTCATTCAAAGCAAACAAAAACCATTCAACCAAAACAAGTACACTACAACCACATAAAAAAGGTAATCAAACCACTCACTTCCAGTCCATTCAATGCAATTCAATTAATTTTGATTTCAATTTCATATTCAATATTCAGCTTGTCGCTGCTATACACTGGTTATGGCACATATTTTGCATTAAACGTCAATTTGACAATTTTTGCCCCACTGCACACAAACAATAATAAACCATTTTTCTTCTCGACGGTGGGGTTTGTGTTCATTTATCAGGTTTCAGTAGTGCTTATTGTGATGTTAAGTGTTGCTGTTGTGTGCCTGTATGAAAGTTTTCTTTGTTGTTTTTGTTGGTGTTGGCGTTCGTTATTGCTGTTGTGTAAAACTCTTTTTTTTTTGTGTAAAACTCTTAGCTGATTTTGTATATTTTAATGAAATATGAGTTTGTTTATTTTACGAGTTTTTTTTTCTGTCATGTCGTTTTATTTTGTTGTTGTTGTTGTTGTTGTTTTGTTTAAGGCGACACAATTCGATACGCTTGCCGAATACAATTGAAGCAATAACAAACAAAAAAAAAAATGCTGCTATAAACAAACATTTATCAGGCAGAAATATCAAGTATAAATTCCATTAAAATTATGTTTTTTATTTGTGTATTGTTTGAATTGCAAAATTTTTCGCTAATATTGCAAAATTTTTATGAACTTGAAAGCATTCTATAAAAAAATTCTATGCTTTGATATTTTGAGAGAAAAAAAAACACTGTGCACTGTGGTATAGATTGACATTTTGTGTGCTATAAAAGTCGTAAGCCAAAAAAAAAGGTTATATGTTTTCAATGCTATCAATAAAAAAACTTAGTTTAGCAAGTATCAAATGCAATATAGCAGGGGTGGGCATGAGAGAGACCAATAAGAGCCACATTGAGATTTTCAATACCTTCCAAAGAGCCACACAGTACTTCAAATAAAGAAAAAAACCTAAACAAATTTTAATACACTCAGCAAAAATATTAAGGGAGCACAAAAATTCTTAATTTTTTTTTGCTATTTTTGAAAAGCTGTAACTTCTTAAAAAAATTATCGTAAGGGGATTTAAAAAATAAATATTTTAAAGCTTGAAGCTTCTAGTATGACAGCCTTGTGGCCAAATAATTTTATCAGCTACGCTAATGGCAAAACCATAAGAAAAAGCACGGGACAAAGTTAGTTAGCTTCTTAATTAAGCTTACATTTGGTGTATTTTTTATTTTTTTAAGTCAATTTTTTGCTCAGATATCCGACTTTGAATGGAAAAGGATAATTTTGCCTTTGATCATCGATATCTCAGCAACTAACGATCGCACAGAAAGTTAAGGTACGATTCGTAAGACCAAAGTAAATTTCCTACAAAAGCAATTCATTCGGTTTTTGATTTTTAATTTTTAGATCCTTGATTTCAGTTTGAAAAAGTACAAAAAATCGACTTTTCAGGAGTTTCGAAAAAAATAACCTTTATTTCCAATTATTTCCTAAAATTCCTCTTGTTTCTAGGTTCTTTTTTAGCCCTTTTCATATCCTAAAAGCCCACACTAGTTGTAGTCCGGATCGGCTTAGCCGTTTTTTCGGTATGAATCGTCAAATTTTGAATTAAAAGCACGCGCATTGCTTCTTAAACATCAATTATTGATGATTGAAAAAAAAAACCAATTTTTATTTTATTTATCTTAAATTTTTTTCGGCTTTAAACTAGAAACGTCAAGTTTTAAGTTTATTTTTTTTTGAAATAACAGCATTTCAAAAGTAACTTTAAAAACTAGCAACTATTCGTAGTGATTAATCTCATCGACTGTCAAAATTTTGTACACGTCTTCTCTCTCCTTAAAGCCTAGTTCTCTGTTCAGTTTCATGTGAAATTCCACTCAAATCTCTATACAAAATATGACAGCTGCTAAACAAGCGCGGAAATTTTCATAACATTTTCGTCAGAGAAGTACTCTGTTCCGCAGCGCGAAATTATCGCAACATGTTTTTGAGCAACATTTTTTCACGACAATTTAATTGTACTTTTGAAGTGAAAGGAGAGAGATATATTTATTTTGAAGTGAAACGAGAGAGATCATATGAAATCTCCCAACATATTCTCTGAATCTCTCCGAGAAACGTTGCCATAGGAGTTCCTCGCAACAAACTTTAAATCAGAAATTTCACGCAACAAATAAATAGATGTTGCCAGCGAAATTTCACGTAAACGAACAGAGTACTAGTCTTAATGATAAAAAAATTGTTTTGTCTCTTTGTTTTTTTTTTTAAGAATTATCATTTTATTTTATTTTAAAAAAAATAAAATTAAAGGCTAACATCAGTACACTTAGAACTATGTTCCTTAATAGTACCAAAATCATTTAATTTAGTTAATTAAATAAAAATTTAATTAGATTAATGTTTGTCCCTTTGTTGACTCAGAACGATCGAATAGCAAACATCGATTTTTGTGCTCTAGAAAAAATTAATTAAAAAATAAAATAAAATTTTTCTCATTTTCTTGAAATATTGAAATCTTGAAATTTGAAGCTTCGCGACCATCAAGCGTTATTTTTATCAATCTTTTTAAATGGATTTAAACAAAAAAGAACCAGACAAAAATAATTGCAGCTTTGAAAGCGCAAATTTTAATGAAAATACAATAAGCTCGCAGATGTTTCTTCCACCTACAAGTGCATCCAGTATGACCCAACAGCAAGAAGTTTTTAATTCAAACCCACAAGTGAGTGAAACCCAACCGCAGCAAATGAATACCACGGACTATATATATGCAACAACGTCACATGTATCTCCAAACACTCGAGACTTAAATGAAGCAAATTCTGTATCTGTTTCGCTGAATTTAAATTCACCTCAAGACATGGAAACATCAGTGTTTACATTTACTGGCATGGAAACAGTTCCTTCACCAGTCAAACAAAACGAAGGTGAGTTTTATCCGTACAAGAGAAGAAGACGCAAGGTAGCTTCAAAACCAGCGGAGGCTAATGTAGATGTCTCTAGTTTCCGGTCCAACTTATTCAGCAATAGATTTGCTTCACTATCTGACCTAATAGAAAGCGACGCACCTAAGACTAGTAAAACATTTAAAAATACTAAAACTGTAATTGGTAAAAGTGGTTCAGGACCTGAAAATCGAAAGAGTTTGTGTCCACCAATTTTTTTATATAATGTAAACATAAAAAATTTGGTCGACCAATTAAATCAAAAAAATCCTAAAATCTTTTTTAAAATAAGCAACATTGGTAAATTTAAAAGTAAGCTTTATTTAAATGATGCCTCAGCTCACGCTGAAATGATGTCTTTACTGAAAGATAAGAACATCGATTCATACTCCTTTACACCTAAGGAGTTCAAATCTGTTAGTTTAGTTTTACGAGGCTTGTACTATAAATCTGATATAAGTGAAATAAAAGACGCTCTTAACTCAGAAGTCCCAAATACTGTGCACACAGTTGCTAAGTTCAAAACTCCTTTCTCAATTAAAAATAATGTTGATACTGGACTTTTCATAGTATCCTTGCTTCCCGGAAAGAAACATAGCGATATATCGTTTATAAAATACCTCTTGAGTCAATCTATAAAGTGGGAAGCACCTAACTTTAAACAAAAGGAAATTCAGTGCAAAAGATGTCAGCATTGGGGCCACATTGCAAGAAATTGCAATAGGGCTTATACTTGCGTTAAATGTAGTGCTTTTCATGCTCCAGGAGAGTGTTCTTTAAAAAAAAGTGAAAACTCAGTGCCATACTGTGTTAACTGCGGCCAAACAGGTCACCCTGCCAACTGGAAAGGTTGTCCAGCATATAAATCTTTTGTTATGAACAAAATGAAACGTATCTCGGAAGCTCGTGACAAAAAATCTATTGCATCAAATAATGTAAGCCAAGCTTTAAATAAAACCTCAATGGTCTCCAAGGATACAACTTTTGCTAGTCTTTTTAACCCTCATATGATTAACCTAAATCAACAACAGTCAAAAAAGCAGCGTCCTTTTGTCATAGAAGAATTTTTAAAAATTGCTAAACAAATTTGTAATCCTGTTGACCCAATTCCTTTGGAAGAAAAAATAGAAAAGTTTATGACCAATTATAAAAATCTCACCAAAACACAAGCTAGGCTAGAATGTTTAAGCCTTTTATCTCTCGTTGAAAAAACTTATGGTCCATAAATTCTTAAATATTTTAACATTTAATGTAAGATCATTGATTGATACAAGCCGAAAAATTGAACTTTCAAAGATTTTAAAGCATAATAATATCGATATTGGATTTGTTCAAGAAACCCACTTGCCGTCAAATCACTTTGTCAATTTGGATGATTTTAATTTTATACGCGATAACAGCTCTCTTGGAGTGGGTATTGCAATCAGAAAAAATTATAAGTTTTCTACTGTAAAAATTCCCGATGTATCATTTCCAAATATTTTTGTTGTAATAAATTTCTCGTTGAATGGCGAAATAAAAAATTATTTATTTGGTAGTATTTATATTCCATGTAACTTCTCATCATATGGAATTAGCAATGGTCTTACGAAAATTTGTAATTTTTCAAATAATTTTGATGGCACTTTTATTGGTGGCGATTTGAATGCTAAAAACTGCTCATGGGGAGATGTTATGGATAATTGTAATGGAAAATCATTATTAGCCTGGCTTCAAAACTTTTCTCTAAATTTTTCGCGTATTTGTGATATCAAACCATCTTATCCAAATGGTGCATCATTTCTAGATCATTTTTTAATAAGCACGAACATTGTTGACTTAATTAATCCAAATTTTGAAATTTCAAGTTTGTCATCTTTTTCAGATCATTACCCTTTAAAAATTAAAATAAATCTTTTAGCTTATGAAATTTTGGTAAGATCTCCTCGAACGTTTTTATCTTATAAGGACACAATTTGGGATAATTTTAGATCTGATTTAGACAATTTTGTTAGTGATTTTTTTCCTCCTTTTAATCGTAATCTTAGAAATGATGAGATAGACAATTATATAGAACAATTAACTGAATCTATAAACTATGCAATAGAGATTCACGTTAAAAAAATTGAGATTAAAAATAAACAGTTTTTAGTATCAGATGAAATACAAAATCTTTTTAATATCAAGCACTCTTGGCAAAAAGAACTTAAAAGAATGTATCATAATAACTATAATAGAAATAGTTCTGAATATAAATTACTTTCAAAGCAAATACAGTTGCTCAAAATTATTATAAAAGAACAAGTTGAACTTGCTCAAGCAAAAGCCTTTAATGAAAAAATTGAACAAATTAAACCGGGTCCGTCTGCTTTTAAACAAATATATGGTTTTTTGAAGAAAAAAAACAATGCTTTTTGTAATAAAATAACCGTGAATAATGTAATCATAACAGACGAAGTTGAAATATCTAGACATATGCTAAACCATTTTAATAATGTTTATGAAGAAACCATACCCTCAACGTCTGATGGTTCCGGTATAAAAAATACTATATTGTCAAATTTATCGACTTGTGCTGACGCTTTATTTAATTTTAATAGCGAATTTTCTTCACTAGCCAACAATGATTCATCTCATTTTATCAATAAAAAAGATCTGACCTCATTTATAAAAACGTTAAATTCTAAGAAATCATATGGTCTGGACAAAATTTCAAATTTCTTAATAAAGAAATTACCATTTTCTGTTATAAATTTTTTAACTATAATTTTCAACAATTGTATAAATAATGGTTACTTTCCTCTTAAATGGAAAATTGCAAAAATTTTACCTATCAAAAAAAAAACTGGCTTTTATAATACAGACAATTTCAGACCAATTTCTTTGCTTTCAAATTTCGGTAAACTTTTTGAAAAAGTTATAAAATCTAAAATGGACTTAAATTTAAATGTTGATTATATTCCAAATTTTCAGTTTGGTTTCAAAAATGGACATTCTACTGTTCACGCACTTTTGAAATTTCAAAATGATGTAATATGTAATTTGAGAAAAAAAACCTGTACGGTTGCAGTTTCATTAGATATAGAAAAGGCATTTGATAATGCTTACCATGACGGAATTCTGTTTAAACTAATAAATTTAGGCTTTGATCCCTTTGTTGTAAAAATTTTTCATAGCTTCTTCAGTAACCGAAAATTTTGTGTTCAAATTAATGATCAACTTTCTGATATAGGCTCTATAAAAAGTGGTGTACCTCAAGGCTCTATTCTTGCCCCCCATTTGTATAACATCTTTATATCTGATTTCCCACATGAATTTAATGGCTCAAGAGGTATTCTCTACGCTGATGACTCTTTATTATACGCACATAACGTTTCTCCGACAATAGCTCTGAGTTCAGTATCAAGTCATCTTTCTTTGGTGCACAGTTATTATGAAAATTGGGGTATCAAAATTAACACTTCAAAGTCAGTTGCAATTTGTCTTCGTAATGCTAGTGGTAAATGTGCTAAATTTGTAGTTCCCGAAAGCAAAAGATTAAGCTTGTCTTTAAACGGAGATTCGATACCTTTTAAGAATAGCTTTAAATATTTAGGCGTTAATTTTAACAAGTTGTTTAAATTTAATGAGCATTGTAGACTTATTTTAAAAAAAGCTTACAGAATCAAAGGAATGTTCGCTAAGCTTTTTAATAGTAAATATCTAATGAAGAAAACGAAGCTTCTTATATATAAAGTTTGTATTCGCCCAGTATTAGTTTATGCATATCCAATTTGGTTCTCTATTTCTCCCACAGTTGCTCATGAAATTGAAATTCTTGAGCGAAAGATACTTCGATTGTGCATTGATAGGCATTATGAGTCGTATGTAAAAAAATATTCAAATAATTTTGTATATACAGAAGCAAACATATATCCTTTTTGTTACTATGCTTTTACACTGCTTGATAGATTCATAAAAAAATTGGCTTTACATGATAATAATTTGCTTAGAGATGTATATGAACATCAAAAATTATTTAATTGGTCTAATGTTTACTATATCTCTCCTATAAGTTTTTTAAATGAAAATTATTCTTTGGATTTAGATTTTACTGCACCACTTTTACCAAATTTTTATGTCAATTCGACTGCAAATACTCACAGAGGCTAGTAACTAATTGTTAAAAAATTAACAACATTTACTGCAAAATTAAAAAGAAAAATATGTATAATAGATTTTTGTTATTAATTTTAAGTTTACATTTGTATTTAGTGTTAAGATGTTTGTTTAGTATTAAGATTTTTTAAAATTTGTAAAAAACATTTACAAAAAAACAGCATATGCCGGGAGCAAGCATAATATACTTAAAAAGAAGGAATTTCACTATAATCATTTTGTTATGAAAGCTTGACGCGTTTTTCTTTAAATTAATATTAGAATAATACTATAATAGTTCTAAGTTATCTTATTTATATGTATATGTTAATGTTGCTTTGTAATCCTGACCGAAAAGTCTCAATAAAATTTACTTTACTTTACTTTGTCCCTTTGTTTTGTGTGGAGTCCCTTGAAAAACAAAATTGTTTTGTTTCTCCTAAAAATTTAAAGTTTGGGCTCTTTTGTTTATAGGGTGCGATATGAACCCATCTTTTTGTTACTAACTAATAACAAAAAAAAAAAAATAATTAATTTCAAGTTTTTTAACGTAACCAACATAACAAAACAAAAACGAGATTTAAACCAATCTTTGGCCAACATTTAAAAACTTGGTTCTGTATTGTTCGCAACAGAAAACACTAGAAAAAAGTACAACTCGAACAGCTGACTTTGACATCTAGCTCAACTTTTGTGTGACTTCTCTCCAATCTGAGCTTACCAGGGGCATACCGAGGCCATTTTGATTGGGGGGTCTCAATGTATTTCGGCCGACTGGATGCCCTTAAGTCCCGACTTTTTTTAAATATCATATAGTTGAATTATATAAAGTTACTCATCCGTTCGAAAAATATAAATAAATCTTAAGGGGCCTTTTTAATTTGAACGGCTAAGAAAAACACTGCAAATATTTTTACTAAAAACTTCTTTTAATGATGAAAAAAGAACTCGTGTACTTCAAAATACATATAATAAAGTATGTTTTGAATTTTTTTTTTTTGGTATGGCCTTTTATCTGCTCTCCTAAGCTTTTCGCATTTGGTCATCATTTTTCGAATCCAAAAAGGTGGCAACGATTTCTCAGCTTTAACAACAGGTAACTGAAAATTTTTTTAGTTCATCTAAATGATAAAACTTGAAACTATAAGCTTAATCAGCCAACTAAACCTTATACTGTTTTTGGTGCCATTTCCAAACAAAAAATTGAAAAATTATCCCTTTTTTTACATATCTAACGCTCAAAAAATTCGAGTTTTAATAGATGATTGTAGGTAATAATCTTAGTGATTTTACAATAATAAATATAATGCAAAACAGTTTCGGCTCAAACGGCCTTTTTCGTTAATCTTTGGTACCGTTTTAAGAAAATTTTTAACATACGTATAGTAACATTTTTCAATCTTTCGAAAAATTTATTTTCGTTTTTTTTTAAACAGGGCTTTCAATTTTTTTTACATTTTTTCTTTTAATTGTTTAAATTAATTAAAAGAATAGTGTTTTTAATAAAAATACAAACCTAAATTTTAATTATAACATTTATAATCAATTCTTCTTTTTTTAAGGTAGCCCATTGCTGCGCAATATTATCTAAGTTAATGAGATCAAGTATGTCCTTTTCCGATGAAAGTATTAATAAGTCATTAAGACGTGAGTCACTTTGCGTGGTTCTTAAATAATTTTTAACTAATTTTAATTTGCTAAACATTCTCTCATTTCCTGAAACAGTAACAGGCACTGTGCACAGCAAACGCGACATTTTGTTAACTGCAGGAAGATATTTTTTTATTGCATTCTGAAACATTAACTGTACCCGATAGAGTTTCTACGCCTTCGCATAGATCATAGAATACTTCAAATTCCGCTTTCAATTGAAGTGAATCCAACAAACGATTTTTTGGTAACAATTTTATTGATTTCTAGAATCGCTTTTGGGTCAAGTTAGTAGAAGATAGAACTGGATTAAAGAGTTCATACAGAGGCTTTATTGTTTCTAAGCAACTGCTTAATTTATCTTGAATCAGTGAGGCTATCTTATCCAATACAAGTTCAAATTCTCTTCTATAAAAACAGTTCATCGAAAAATAAGCCGCGTTGGCATTGTTATCATCCAAACGTTTCGGTGCAAAACGACGGCGACGGCGATGGCGAATTGAGAACTCCTTTTCATCATCAACATTAAAAGATTTTAACAATGAAACAGCACTACTAATTAGGTTATCCGTACCTTCAGAGTCCGAATTTATTTTTTCTAATGATGTAAGGGCACAAGAAGTAAATTCCATATCATTTAAAATATTCAGTTCAACGGCTTCAAGATTTCAAGATGATACATTTTTCATAAAAACAGGACTTATAATAAAGTCCACAGAAATGAGTTGGTTTGATAGCGAATATGCAGCATTTCGAGTCCACTTGTCAAATTTTTCAGAGCTTTGGGAAATTTCGTTTAGAACATCAACAATGTCATAAAGCGATGCTTTTATAACAAATGAATTTTGAATGCAGATTTAAAAATGGTGTCCTTTTTGCCATCATCTTGACTTTAAAAGTTAAAACGGATCTTTTTTCAATACTCTGACTAAATCTATTAAATACATTATATATTTATTTATTCTAATTGTATTCATATTAAAATGTTTAGTCTATGAAATTACAGATTTTACATCAGAGTTCTTGAGCTAAGAAAATTTCTTTAAATATGTTGGCCGATTTCAATCGTCATTAAATTTTTTATTACAAATCTTGGGTATTTCTGGATAAAAATTTCAATCTCAAAAAGTTCTACAAAAATGTATTAATTAGATTTTAAAAAAGGGAATATGTGTGGCGACTGAGTAAGCCTTTGCTCGTTTGTGCTTGTTTTATTCCACTTATTTTTTCAACATTTTGACAAGGTATTTGTATCAGGAACTGTTTTCATTAAGCTATATCCAAAAATTTTAGCATTAATAATTATTTTATGATGTTCAAGTTTTTGCTCAGATATAAAAATAGTAATCTGATTGTATCTTTTAAATCTTAAATTAAAATCATTATAATTTTTTGGTCAAGCAAAAATATCATTTTCGGTTTTTATTTTTGGTCAAGGACACGGTTGCACATTTGGACTAAAAATGGTCCATTTTTACCATTTAGTCCGCTGCGCTCTTTTATATTACTATGTATTACTATTTCCGTCCTTTTTTAACAGAATTTATACTACTTTTCTGAACTTTTTCTGCATTTTGTCCCAAAGGAACACTGGATTCGTTTACAACAATTCAACGCTGATACGACTTAAAATGAGTTGGCCGACTGAACTTTGTTTAAGGTACGACTGAAAGTGAATTGGTCGACTAAAAATAGTTTTGGGTATGCATTAAAATGAAATAGCCGACTAAAGTTGGTTTTTGTTATGAAAATGGCAACAAAAAAGGTACGACCGGCTTTGATGCGTTCATAATTATTGTTTATTAAAATCAATATTTTAAAAAAATTTTAGTAAAAAATAACAATTAGGCTGACTCTAAAAAAGTAAGGAGGGTAGTCTACCCCCGTTATCCCCCGTTAGTTACACCCCTGGAGCTTACCTTCTAATTGAATCATGAAGAAAAAGTACAACATAATTAAAAAGAACGTCCAGTAAAGAAAAACAGAGTTCACATTATCAAATTTTTCTCCAAATAGTTGGTCCAACAACGAAAACAACATGGAATTTGACAGAAATAAAAATGTTCTATTTTTTTTTATAAATTTTAAAATATCAAAATAAAAAAGAGCCGCACTTTACTTAACAAAGAGCCGCATTTGCCGATCGTTGCAATATAGTATTGGACTTAAGGATGTAGTCTAGTTTGTCGGCTTTGAAAATAGGCTATTTATGGGAATTTCTCGCGACCTTGCTATGAAAGATATGTTTATAAAAGTTATGTATTTATTGTTATTTTGTGCAACAAAAACCAAAAAAATTAAACATTTTTTTCGCTGTTATTTGAAAAAAAGATAGTAAAAATTAATATTTCTACATGATCATAGTCTTGATGCTTGTGAATATTTTGTATGAAATATGTGGTTAAAATTTCAGAAGGATCGGCCCCGGGTTCCGGAGAAATCGTGCTGGGCGTCCGTGAAAACGTAGTTTTGTGAAAAACGCGTTTAAAGTTTTGTGGTCTCTCAGCAGGTACGTGCGTGCAAGTAGTAAGCTTTGGGTAAAAAAAAACTTATACTGCTTGGATCTTCATAAAAATTTTTTTACTTCTTAGATACATATAAATTCGAAAAATGTAAAAAAAAAATTTCGAAAGTGACCAAGTAGACTAAACCCGTAATACTGCAATAAGAAATCCAAGATGGCAGATGCTTTAATTTTAGGTCACATTTGGCTTTGATTTAAAAAATAAACACTTTATTCTTTTACTTTCAGAAACTTCTCAAAAGTTCATTTATAAAAAAGTGGTGTGCAATTTTGGTGTGATTTTTATCTTTCGGTGTATTGAAAAAATAATTTTCTACTTTTGAGAGAAAATTATAAAAAAACTGTGGTAACTTTTTATACTGAATTCGTTTCGTTTTGAGTATTAAAACTACTCAAGTTTTTGTGTAAGCAAATACTACTTTTGGTGTATTTTATACACACCAAATTTCAAAATTTGAAAATTCCTTAAAGTTTTTTTTTTAATTTTAAAAAACACTCAACATTTTTTGTAAACAAAACTATTTTTGCTGCATTTTATGCACATTAAATTTGAAAATACACTAACGTTGTGTTTTGAGTATTAAAAACACTATAAAATCTTTGGTATATTTTATACACATTACAACACTATCATTTTTTTGTGTGGGAAAAATACTTCGTTGCTGTATTTTATTACACTAAATTTAAAAATTAAAAAAAAAACACAGAAGTTGTGCTTTGAGTAATAAAAACACTATTAAATTTTGGTGATTAAAAAATACTCCATTTGTGTATTTGATACACATTAAGTTTTACGATGTGAAAATACACCTATGTGTAAGTGTCAATTTTCTTATACACAGTAAAAATTTTTTGATACACAACATTTGAAAGTGTGCTCTCAAAAACTGTAATAATTTTTCGATAAAATTTAAGGTAATTTTTTTTTGCATATTAAGAAACCTGTTAAATTGAAGTCCTTTTTAAAAAAATGTTCATCCGAAGCTTATACTTTTTTATACTGTGATGTTATTATTTAAGGCCGATAAAAAGAACATTAAAAAAATATCTAATTTTGTTCAAATAGTCCTTCTGCATTTTATGCGCGCAAAGAATATATTTTATATCCCAAAACGTTGTGTATCAATTTGCCAAATATGTTTAAAAATAACTATTTTTTTTTGTGTTAAGTGTTTTAAAAGCAGCAATGCTGTAGCTCAAATATTTGGAGCATTTACTTGGATTCAAATTGCTTTACTATGTAGGTTTCTTTTTAAAATATTCTGGCACAAAGTTTGTAACCAATTTTTCATAGTATAGTAAACAAAAATATCGATAAAATTTTTGTTGCATTCTTTAGAACCTAAAACCATGGATAAGCAATTAAAAGTTTGAGCTATACTCTTTGATACCTGCTTTGAAATTGGATTTATTTTTTTTTTATTTTTTTTGACACTGTTTAAATTTTTTATTGGCTTTCTGTTTTCTCTTGAACTAAAAACTTTAACTCTTTTTTGTGAAGGACGTTCAATTATTTTCAAAAGTCCTTGAAAAAGTTTTGTTCAAATGGCAGCTTAAATATTTTTTGCCTCTACTAATTGAGTGTTTTGGTTGAGAGTTTTGGTTGAAAATGTTTTGGTTGCCAAGATTTTACTTAAATTGTATGCATTGAGGTGGCAGCACTGTTTGCGTGAAAAGTTTTGCATTTTGCAGGTTGTAAACTGAGAGCAGAAAAAAAAGACCAGATTTTTCCTTTAAGTATCGAAGTGTGATTTGTATGAATAGCAAAAACGGTCTTTTTTTTATAATAAAAAGCTATTTTGTATTGTATAACAGTTAATAAAACTCAGTTTTAGTGTAAATTCTTAATATTAAGAATACTATTAAGTTTTTTTTTAAAGAAAAATTATGCGTTTTTATTAGACAAAACAAGACGTCTTAAAACTTATTTTTGTAAAAACTCTTCAGAAAAATCACTTTACGTCAGTGATGTTCAAACACACACAACTTAAACTGATTGCATGTATGTGTATCGTTTAAAGCTTATCACTGAAAGAAATCAAACTTTTTCGAAACGAATTATTATATTTACTTTACAAAATTTTTTGTTTTCTAAATTTGTCGAATATCTTCAAAGGAATTGTATATTCTAAATAGAAAAATTGTGGAACGAACATTTTTCGCATCACATTTTTCAGCTGCTCTTGTCTTTATTTGAGTAGAAATCATACAAATTATGATGAAATTTTTAGTGGAACGATGACGGCAAAGCTTTGCGGTTCTTTAAAAAGTTTTGTAAGATTGTATTCGCCCTTGCATTTATTTTTTTTTTTTTGTGAATTGTAGAAACAAACCCTTGTGAAAGATTTAGTAATTGTCATCTAATTTTGCACTTGATTTAGTTATTAGAGCCATTAAAAAGTAAAATTACATTCTAAAATATTATGAACATTAAAATACAAAACAAACCACAAAAGCATCACATGAATAATTCACAAAAACTTTAAGTTTTAATAAATTAAAAAAAGTGGCGAATTCGTTAACCTCAATTTGTTCTAACAATTTATCTCACAAGGATATGTCTCCACGTGACACTCTCCGATTTTAATGAGCTTTGGATATGTGATAGAAGACAAAATTCTAAGGTTGACCTATTTTTTTATATCTGCTAAGTTTAAGGTTAATGCTTTCAAAATGGCTTTCGAAAATTTGCAAAAATTACGTTTTTTCGCAATAACTTTAATTTTACAAAATAAAACATACACAAATTAAGCACCAAATGAAAGGTACCGAAATTTCACATCGTTTGGTATATATTTTAAAACATTTTTTGTTGTTGATTTTGACAAATTCTTACAAATTTTAGCTCATATTGTATTACAAAACCGTTTTTTTACCATGCTTGTATATGTAAATTCTTATATAAAATAGTTAGTTGCCTTTTTTGTAATTTAACGTTTTTTAATTAAAATTTTTTTTAAAACATGCGCAATTGTTTAAATATTAATTATTAAAATGTAATTTTTATTTGAAATAAAGTATCAAAAATTTTGTTTATTTAAAATTAACTTTTTGTATTCAAATGTAACAGTAAATGTTCATATTTTATTGGGGCTGCCATATAAAAGTGGTTTTATGTGAACATTATATTCCCACAAAACACCTTACATTTTTTTAAAATTTTCATTTTAACTATTGTAAATTTATTTTATGATAAACAATAAGGGTATTCACAATTGCATTGTTTTCAGTGTAGCTAAAAAACCCCATGGTATTGATACCACACTTTACCGAGCGGTTTTTATATTTTTTGTTGCTTTACATGAAATCCCTAAAAAACAAAAGTGTGATAGTTTTAAGTAGCCCAATGATATGTTTAACGAACGTGGTTTTTAAAGTTCCATAAACAACTGATCGGTTGCCAGTTATTTTCTAAATGCAAAAATGGAAGTAGCTCAAAATGCAACTTAAACTTTTTATGATATATATTAATAAAATATATCAAATTGGATAGTTAATTTATTTGCATAGTAACAAAAAGCTATACTGGAAGGTTCCCAACCACAAATTCTTTTTTAAAGGGTGTTCATAGTTGTGATTTTCAACTATGGCAAAAAAACATAATACCACTATACCACACAATTGTGAATACCCTTAATATTATTTAAATACATTTTCTGAACTTTTTTCACATATCACATACCCATAACCCCTTGCGTGCGCGCCTAATATCGACTAATGTATTTGAATCTCTTAATGTATTACAAGGTTTTGTTAAGGAAAAAAATGGAAGAGTGCAATCCAAACTCAAATACCAGATTATTTGAGATAAAAGTGAATCAGGCATGTTCTGCATTCCTCATTCCTAATTGTAATGGGTGTTTTTTTATAGAGTGATACAAGTTTAAATCATAATAAAAAATAGTAATATATTTTTAATATCAATGAAGCGGGCTTTATTGGATAGAAAATTTCATGACATTAATGTTTAAATATGATTTCGGCCATGTGGAACACCATGTGGAACACCAATTTTCACAAACTTTTCGCAGCATTTGCGGCCGTATCTCGCTGATATCTTTCGAATGTTGATTTCCAGGTGTTCAATTGTTTGTGGTTTATCAACGTAGACAAGTGACTTTACATAACCCCAAAGAAAATAATCCAATGGGGTTAAATCACACGATCTTGGGGCCAATTAATTGGGCCATTTCGTGAAATTATTTTTTCGTCAAAAGTTTCCTTGAGTAAATCAATTGTAGCTCCCGCTGTGTGGCATGTGGCACCATCTTGTTGGAACCACATATCAGCAAGATTAATGCCAGCTAATTGAGCTAATGCACAAGTTAAATCTTGAAAGGTTTTAAGCCAAGATCTTTTCGTAAAATCTTCCGCTAAGTGGAAGGAAACAACCCCAGTTGCTGAGAACGGCGACGAATTAATTGATTAGGGTCATCTTCAATGCTTTCCTGTACAGCGGCTACAGATTCTTTAGTGCGCACTGTTCGACGTCTCAGGGGATGCACATTATCAGTAACAGTAAATGTGGTCCGAAAACGATCTATTGTTCTTCGAATTAGCAGCTCTAAAGGACGTTTTTGCACGCCATAAAATGGACGAAGTACACGATAAGTTTGATACAAAAGTTGCTCTGGTGTAAGTCAATCCATAATGAAATGTCAAAGCAAACTTGACAAAATACGACTAACAGCTGTTAAATGGGTGGTCAAATAAAGCAGTGATGCCAACTCAAAGTTGTATCACTCTATAAAAAACACCCTTTATTTACGAAAAAAGTTATATATAGAGCACCAAACATCGAATTCCATTAGGTTTTATTTTCACTTCCACTCCGAAGTGGAATGCAGAACATGCCTGAATATAATAATTTCTGTATAATGAAGTTTCTATATAATGAAGCGATCTTCTGGTCCCGTGCGGATTCATTAAAGGGAAGTTCGACTGTTTTTTAAATATTAAATTAATATTAAAAAAAAAAATATTTATACATCCGGACCTCTAGAAAGCATGAAAGTTTTGAGTTGCATTGTTTTTACAAACTTTATTTTTACTACAGCGCTTACTAGTTCAACAGCTCTTAAATGAAATTGAATACTTTCCCAACATATTCATTTTCTGTAGCAAAATGGCATGAAAATAGTGACGCCAAGACGTGATTGTAAATTAATACAGTGAGAAATGAAAAAAAAAAAACAGTCAAATATGTATGTTGTTAAGTGGTCAGATCAGTAAAATGCAATCGTGTAACTCAGTCATTTGTGTAGTCTTTCGGTATGAGTTCCAGTTCAAAATTGCACTGCATCCCAACAAAATATGGCAACGCTAAGACATACATTAATGCACGCTCAAACATATTTAACGCAAAGCAGCAAAACCCAAAGAAACAAAAAAAAGTTCTGAATGCATTTTTGACATTGAGAAAAGCAGCAAAACACATATTAAAATTGCTGACACTTTGACAACCAGGTGCGAGCTTCAGCAGCACAAGCAGAAGGAGCGGCAACAACAATCTTAAGCATAGAGCATACCTCGGCAAAGTAGAGCAAAATCGACGAATTATAAAATGCAAAAGTTAAAATGAAAAAAATGCAATACAAGCAAAATAAAATAAGAAATAAAATTGAACGTAAAATAATACATATTAAGAGCTGAAGCTGCTGCGGTTGTACGCATGCGAAGCGTATGCAACTGACAGGCAGAGCGGCCGACAACTAGTCAAGTCGTCAGAGTAAGTTGCACAGACAGCCAGTCAGCGAAGGCATCGACATGTGGTTGCTGCAATTGACAAACTATGCAAGGAATCTTCATCATGAGCCCTCTTTTATCCCCATCTCTCCCCCTCCATTTCTTTACGACAGCTTGCAAGAATTTTACTGCAGGTGCAAAAGTAATTATATGCAAATTTGCAATTTACATGGAAAATATGCTCAAGTTGATGGGGTGGTGAAGGTATAAAAGAGCGTGAAATGAGAAAAAAAATTGGTGTACATACATAAATGAGAGTTTAAGGGTCGCATTATAAAAGCTTGAGCTGAACTCTGGATTTTTAGTGTTTGAGTCTGGTGACACTTCTTTTTTTTCTTGCACACAATAATAATGGTGCAAAATAGTTTAAGCAACTATTTTAGGATAAACGAAAAATGTTAGTAGATTTCAACAGATACAATTTACTTTCATTGAAGTGGGAATTGATTTTTAATTCTTTGAGACACGAAAATTTCATTATAAAAAATATTTTTCTTTTTTTATTATTATATATTTTTATTATATTTAATGTTAGAATTATTAACAAAATTCATAATTCTATTTATAATCTGCGCGGGTTGAATTTGGTCCTAACATACCACTAAGGTTTATTTTTCAGTGGTTTAAATTTTGTCCCATGGTACTTATAAGAGTTAAACAGCTTCAGTTCAAGCTTAGGTCAAAAAAAAAAAAAAACTAAAGTAGAGAAGAGCAGAGAAACCGGAGTCTACTGCAATCTATGAAATAAAACTCATTTTCTGTTTGTTTGTTCTTTTTTTTTTTTAAAGATCAAAGAACCAAGACATCCGCCTTATACAGACAAGGTTTGGTCTTTGACCTGAAAGGAAAATGATAAATTATTTAGAGGAATTCATTGAAACCATACGGGAATTATTGATTAGGCCAAAATACCGTGAAAGACAGTTTGAATTGCTCTTTACCGAGGCTAGTGTTATGCCTTAAACTCGGCAAGCATTTCCAGCCCTCAGTTGTCTCGTCCTTTAATTCCACATTTTCCACAATTTAGATATGGATTTTTTAGTTTTCCTACATAATTCTATATTGTGCCTGGATTTGAACCAGCCACCTCTGGGTTGATAGTCTAGACTCTCCACTAGACTACAAAGGCCGACTACTAATCTAAACAGCTCTACGGATTTCGTTCAAACTAGGTATGCATATTAGGTGCATATTAGATTGAAATGTTACATACTTAGGTTTTGCCACGCCCCCTCCAAAATTTTTAAACTAACGGTAATTTTGTTGTTATAATACTTTTTACCATCGAAGTGTTTTGAGTATTTAATTTTAAAAAATTTCTGTTATTTTGACATTAAAAACACTCACATATATTCAAAATTGTAGAAATTTTCAGTACAACGACTGTTTCATAAAACATCATTACCTAAAGCCTGGTTTTCACTAGGTCAGTTTTCAATGACAAATGTTGTCAATCTAATGGAAACGTATTGTCATTTACATTTGTTGTCATATATGACCACTGATTGTCATATTAAATCACAAACAAGTGAAAACAGATAGAATTTTGCTAGTCAATCAAAATATCGTTGTATGACAAAAAAAATTAAAATGCCAACATGTTGGCATTTTGTGTCAGTTGTTGCCTACAAAAAATATTTTGGCAAAGTTTTTTAAGGGCCGCTTTCTCAATGTCCGGTTAAGCACTAATCAGAACTTTAACCAGCACTTAGAAAAAAAGCCCTTTCTCAATATTCGGTTAAGGTTGAACTGTCAGTTAAGTGCTGATTAAGTTTTACTAACTACTTTACTTTAACTACTGAAAAGACATATAATTAGGTGGCAACCCTATTATTTCAAAATTTTATAATTTTGAAATTCTGACGACGGATTCGGATTCAGCGACCCATTTTTGGTGTACCATTTTTTTTGCCAGCCCCGAATTCATAACACTACAAAAAATTAAGGTGGCAACCCTATCCACCATCTTGAAGTTTAAAATTCTGACCTTAAATTCGGAATCAGCAACCCCTTAACACTGATAAATGACGTTTAAAACTCTTAAAAATACATATTATTAGGTGGCAATACTGTGGTAAAAATTTAGGTGGCAGCCCTAACCTCCATCTTAAATTTTAAAACTGTGACATTATATTCGAAATCAAATCCGTTGTTAGAATTTCAAAATTACAAGAATTCGCAAAAATAAAAAAATCTAGGTGGCAACTCTATCCGTATTCTTAAATTTTAAAGTTTGACAGCATCTTCGAAATCATTTACCCTAAAATGGCGCTAACCGAAACCACAACTTGCCGTTAACTTAATCAGTACTTAACTGACAGTTCAACCTTAACCGAAGATTGAGAAAGGGCTTTTTTGCTAACTGCTGGTTAAAGTTCTGATAAGTGCTTAACCGGACATTGAGAAAGCAGCCCTTAATCTAATAAAATTAACAGTATTTTATAAATTTCACCAAAAAGAAACATTTTCTAACAATCTCAAATATAAAACATCAGCTGTTGATGAAAAAAGCACAACTGAACAAACCGATGGCATTTCACAAATAGCATCGAAAGTGAAAACAGTATGGCAATCAATTGACACATAAATTCAACGTCAGTCTTTGACATTCGATTTTATGTCAGTTTTTGGGTTTCAATGAAAACGCATTTGACGTCATATGGTCAAGATGAATACTGACATCAGTGATTGTTGTCATTAAAATTGACTTAGTGAAAACCAGGCTTAAGAATGAGAAAAAAACGACATGAAAATCAAAGTTTGGTCTTTCGATGCAAATATCTCCGCTGTCCATTAATACATTTCGTTCAAATTTTTTTTGTTCAAAAGTTCAATAAAATCACTTCACAAAAACAGGTCGAACTGTACCGTTTAGTCAGTGTATATATGTTTTATGATTATGTCAAAAAAGGTCGAAAATATTGACTCTTTACTCAAAAAATGACTCAAAAATTGTTTTAATTGTAAAAATCAAATCAATTAAAAATTGCACATCTGGCTACCTTTCATATGACATAGCATTTATTTGCAAAAATTTTTCCAGCTTAGCGCAAAAATTATTTTACTGTTTTTGTCATCAAAAACCTTTGATTTTTTTCGCGAAATTTATTTTTTCCAAAATGTTGTTTTTATATTTTTTACAAAAAAGTCAAGTCTCAAAAATAATTTATGTGAAAAAATTACCCCAATATCTCTTTCCAATCAAAAGTTATGGCTCAAAATCTATTTTTTCATACAATTGACTATCTATAGTAATAAAACTCATTTTCTGTTTGTTTGTTTGTTTGGCCTTTATAAAAATCTAAACGGCTCAACGGATTTTGCTCAAACTAGGTATACATATTAAGTGCATCCCAACTGAAAATGTCACATACTTAGTTTTTGCCACGCCCCCTCCGAAATTTTCCAACAAACGGTAATTTTGTAATTATAATACTTTTTACCATCGGAGTTTTTGTGTATTTAATTTTAAAAAATTTCTGTTATTTTGACATCAAAAACACTCACATATATTCAAAATTGTAGAAATTTTCAGTACAACGACTTTTTCATAAAACATCGTTACTCAATCAAAAAATGACTCAAAAATTGTTTTTGTTGTAAAAATTAAATCAATTGAAAATTGCACATCTGGCTACCTTTCATATGACATAGCATTTATTTGCAAAATTCTTCCAGCTAAGCGCAAAAATTATTTAACTCTTTTTGTCCTCAAAACAACAAGGGACCCCCTTTGATTTTTTTCGCCAAATTTATTTTTTCCAAAATGTGTTTTTATATTTTTTACAAAAAAGTCAAGTCTCAAAAATAATTTATATGTAAAAATTACCCCAATATTTCTTTCCAATCAAAAGTTATGGTAAATCTATTTTTCATACCAGACTATTAATAAAACTGAGTTTTGTTTTAAAATTCTCTATATCCTTTGAACGCTCCCATTTATCTTTAAGAATGCAGTTGTGTGTCTAGAGTAATTACAAACATTTTGGTTTATTAAAATCTTCCTTATAGTTATAAAATCAATATAACAAAATCTATCAAACTCGCCAGAAATGAATGGGAATTTGCTTTAATAATATTTTACATTTAAAATATCAATGAGAAAAATCTTTTTGCAATGGAGTAAAGTATATTAATATTGATTTTGTACGAAATTTGATATAATTTTTATACAGTATTTTAAAATTAACATAATATTACAATGCGATAAGGCTTAGAATTATAAAATGTGTAGTGAGTCGAAAACAATATCGAGATTTGTTCATTTAAGATATCATTTTGATGTCGAAACAATATCGTTCTCTGGTTTGCTGGGATGCTATTTAAAATATGTTTTTTGTACTTTTTCTTGTATTTATTGTTGTTGTTTTTGTTGTTGTTGTTGTTGTTGTTGTTGTTGTTGTTGTTGTCTCGTAGATGTTGTAACTTTAACACAGGTAAAATGATTGCATGCAAGAGAAAAGCTGCTTTCAAAAAATTTCGAGTGGAAGACTTACGAATAGCCGCTGGAATTTCAATTAACAAAGTTTAGGACTTTGTTGTTGATAGTGTTGTTGTTTGTTGTTGGGTGTTGGTTTTGTTGTTTGTCTTGTAGCCATATTATTGGCATTTGCTTGTAAAGCTTTTTATTACTTTATTATTATTTTTATTCACAAAGTCGCAACAAAAGCAGGATGCCAAGAGGATCTCTTTTTTGTGAAAGGCTTCCAAAAAGTTTAATCTAAACATTTTTTTGACAAAAAATTACATATTTTTGCATTTTTATTACCTATTTCCACAGAGTTTAAAAACTTTTTTCCAGCTTAAAAAAGTAGCAAATAAAAATACAAAATTAAAAGCCGTTGGCAAATTTGACAAAATATGTTCTCTGTTTGAGCGATAATTTTGTGAAGCACATATTATTTATTATTATAACCTTCTTTTAATGAGCATTAAAAAATACAATCAAAAAAACATTTAAAAGTTTTCTAATTTTGAGTTAAAATAGTAACTCAAAGAGAGTGAGTAGAAATGTGAGGAAAATGTTTGGTAGCTCTTACTACGACTTAAACTATTTTCATTTCTATTTCAAGTTTCTGATCTTTTACTTGAACTGCTTCTCTTTGGAGTATCTTAGCTTTAGTTTGCTGTAAGTCTCTGAACAGCTTCTTGAACTTTAAGAAAAAGCTGTTAAGAGACCAAAGTTCTTCCAAGCAGGAAAACGTTGAAAGTCGCAGTGGAAAAGGGTAGTAAATTTCATGCTTATTATTATTATAAGTTTGTTATGCTCAACGCTTGACTTTTTTTTATAACCTCCTTCACAGTTGTCTGCACTGCAATGATATGCTTGTCGTAACATTTCATTATGTTGCGATTGCATTACGTTTATGTTGACGTTACGTTTAACGCTAAAACTTAGTTAAACTTTAGTTATTGCGGTTCCTGCGCAAAGTTAGGGTTGATTTTTGGCTGTGTGTCTTACGCGATGAAAGATACAACATTAAAAAAGTCATACTTTTCTCAAATAAACATGTAGCTTTCTTTTTCGCAAACTTTTTATGTTGCCAAAGGAAGTTAATAAAATTAAGTTAAAAATATTTTATATCATTTAAAAAAAAAAGTTTAGTCAACCACAATATGTGTTTTTAAAAGGGAAAATAACAAAAAATATTCCAGTGCTTGTTATAACTTTTTGTTTGTAAGATACAATGTTAGATGTCTGCTTGAGTACTTAGTTCGAACAATTCAGCATTATGGTAAGAGGACATGTCACGAAACGTCATACGCTATAATAAAAAAAACAACCACAGAATACAATTAAATAAAGTATACTTATGTTTATTTTCCATCACTTTCAACATTTATATGAAAATCTGTCCGCAAAACTGTCAGCTGAGATTTAATTAAGTTTCTTAATTCTCTTGACATTCGTCAGCCGTTTTTTTCGCATTATAAATGATTGTTTAATGTGAATGTAACATGAACGATTTCTCGCGCATCACTACGATATAAGCAGTGAACAGTTAGTTGACAGCTGTCAAGAAAGAAAAATAAACAATAAAAATAAATGATACCAATACAAAATCAGAAATTGAAGATAATTTGATAATTTCATGAAAGTATTAAAGTTTCAATTATGCTCTTAACAAAATTTTGTTCTTAAATATCGATAATGTGTCTGTTTGCTTTTTATAAATGTCTTAGCAATAATCACTTACAAAAATATTGAGGTTTTGTTAAAAATATAAAGCAACATGTTGCTATATGTTATAAAAATTTAAAAATGTGAATTAAGAGTTCACGAAATTTTGCAAAAAAAAAAAAAATGTAAGCTACATAAGTTGATGGTAAATACAATAATAGTCACGAGTTCCACTTACCAATAACTTTAGACACTAATGAATAGAGCCTGAAAAAAGCTTAAGGCTTAAGGGGTCATTTATTTTCAGAGTTGAATAGTAAACAAATATGTTTAGAAATTTTTTTGTGATAAATCAGTAATATTTATTGAAATTTTTTTTTTATACATTATAAAACATAAAATGAAGAAAATTAATATAATGCCTGATAATTAATTGTGAACTTTTTCTTGAGTTATTACACGATTTTAATTCTGCGCTATTTAGATAAAGTTTGAAGAAGGACCTACAAGAAATAAGAAGCAACTGCAACAGACAGACAAATTCTGGTAGAGTTATAGGCTTGATCTAAAATACTAACTGCCTTAATTGTCGTATGATAAAATGGCCGATGGGAAAATAAAATTCTTACGAGTTTATTCCAACAGGTGTCAAATCATATCAGACTTAAACAGTGGGTCACAGCTGAATCACTCAAGAATACTGAAGACGAAATGCAGCTATTTTGCGAAACAGGCTGTCTAGTCTGTTGTGTGATTGACTCTATACAGAAATGTTGTTTTTGTTGTTGCCTTCTTCAAACTTACTTACTGCATTATTCTGTAACACGCAGAAGCACACCAACGACAAGCAAGACACGAAAAGCAATACTTTTTTCTATACGAAATTCTATTGCTTCTTGTTTCGTGCTTGTCGTTGGTGTGCATTTTCGTTATACAGAATAAAGCAGTTAATTTTAATAGCTAACAATTATAATAATGTAAAAAATATATTTTGTATTCACTTTTAATTCGCGCTCTGGCAGCGGTAGAGGACTTTCTATGAAATTAGCTTTTTACCTTATAAATTGATATTTTTATATATTATATTTTTATATTTGTAAATATTTATAAATTTTTATATATTTATATATTTTATTTTTATATTTTTATATATTTATATTTAATTATTTTAATATTTTTTTTATATTTTTATGTTTTTATATTTTTATATATTGATATTTTTATATTTTTATATTTTTATATTTTTATATTTTTATATTTTTATATTTTTATATTTTTATATTTTTATATTTTTATATTTTTATATTTTTATATTTTTATATTTTTATATTTTTATATTTTTATATTTTTATATTTTTATATTTTTATATTTTTATATTTTTATATTTTTATATTTTAATATTTTTATATTTTTATATTTTTATATATTTATATTTTTATATTTTTATATTTTTATATTTTTATATTTTTATGTTTTTATATTTTTATATTTTTATATTTTTATATTTTTATATTTTTATATTTTTATATTTTTATATTTTTATATTTTTATATTTTTATATTTTTATATTTTTATATTTTTATATTTTTATATTTTTATATTTTTATATTTTTATATTTTTATATTTTTATATTTTTATATTTTTATATTTTTATATTTTTATATTTTTATATTTTTATATTTTTATATTTTTATATTTTTATATTTTTATATTTTTATATTTTTATATTTTTATATTTTTATATTTTTATATTTTTATATTTTTATATTTTTATATTTTTATATTTTTATATTTTTATATTTTTATATTTTTATATTTTTATATTTTTATATTTTTATATTTTTATATTTTTATATTTTTATATTTTTATATTTTTATATTTTTATATTTTTATATTTTTATATTTTTATATTTTTATATTTCGATATAGTTATATTTTTATATTTTTATATTTTTATATTTTTATATTTTTATATTTTTATATTTTTATATTTTTATATTTTTATATTTTTATATTTTTATATTTTTATATTTTTATATTTTTATATTTTTATATTTTTATATTTTTATATTTTTATATTTCGATATAGTTATATTTTGATTTTGTCACACTTTTTATTTTATTATATATATATATGAGTCGAATCTGGATATAATCTAATGTTTGCAAGGCCGACCTGTTCATTGTATCTTGATTGTTCGTTTCAAGATTGAATTTTATTTTAAAAATTTATGTTAAATCTTATGATTTTTTTTGTAGTTTTTTGCTTCTGATTTCTTGAAATATCAGTTACTAAAATATGCTCTTTTTCGGCCAACAATAATAATATTTTGTAATAATATTGCAAAATTCGATAAAATAAAATTTTTTAATTGATAAAACTAGTTTTTGCTAGCTATAAGACCAACTTTTTGAAGAGATAAAATTAATTTTTGTGAGATTTATTATTCTCGCTATTATCAATAACATAGGCCTACAAGAAGTAGAGTCATGTTTGTTGTTGCGCAAATGAGGGTCATTTCTGAATGTGTTGCGTAGTGTTCGAGTTAAGGATCAAAATAAAACTATCACATATAGAATAAAACCTGCAAGCATAAAAAAGAAAAACAATGCAAAAGAGTATCAACGATGAAAACTAATACGAATTAAAATTTATGCTAATCTGTTGTATGTAACACAAAGCATATCACAAAAAAAAAAAAAACAATAAAACCACGCACTTTTGACAAGAGCATTTAAATGTACTTTGTCTTATGCGTGCTTACAACAAAGGTAGACATTAAAAAAGTAATAATAACAACTTATCAAACAATAATCACAAGCTTTGTACATTCCAATATTTTTATGATATGCAAAAAGTTTCTGAATAATGATTTCAGGGTCAAACAGTGGGTTTCTCTAATTAATAAATGTCTAAGAAGGCTTATTAAAAAAAAATTTTTGCTTGTTAATTTTTTTTTTCAAATCATTGTTACATTCAACGTATTGTTCGTTAGTATTTTATCTTGGGTGTGTATGTTT
The DNA here is from genome assembly GCA_963920525.1 of Dichetophora obliterata. NCBI lineage: Eukaryota > Metazoa > Arthropoda > Insecta > Diptera > Sciomyzidae > Dichetophora > Dichetophora obliterata. The sequence goes on along the minus strand of OY986438.1, from coordinate 9,203,192 downwards.
TAATTGTTTTTTTAAGTGTTTATTGTTTTTCGAGAGTCTTTTTAAGTACTGCCAAAAAAAGGCCTAACACGCACTACTACGCATGCGCACAGTAGTCATTGACAGTGGGTTGATTCGCAGTAATTGAGGCGAATTAAAAGTTCAACAAACGTTAATTTTCTCAAAACTTTTAATACCTTTTCTTGTATTTTTATGATTGATAGACAGATAAAAGCATTAAAAAAAAAATTAAATAAAGCCAAGTGGCCGCAATAAAGATTTTAATGATAACCATAATAATTTTCGCTATTATAAGCATATTTGTTGCTTTGCTTAAGGTTTTATGGCCTTTTTTTTCACATAATTGGCTACCTTAATAACTAACTGACCGACAAAGCCTATAAAAATGAGTTGTTGTTTTTTTTTGCAATACAATTTATGCCTATTATAGTCTTTATAGTTTTCGAAACGAATTCACTATTTGGCTGTGACAAATTCTGTGTTTTTTAATACAAGCCACTCCTCTTGACTTATCGTTAACATATCCACTCTATTATTATTAAGAATCACACTTCAATGTTGACAGCTGTCAGTTAGCGCGTTGACTGTATAAATTAGTTTTTGCCTTTATTTGAGATGTAGCAATTTTAACGTAATTTCTAGTCATATAGCAAGTTTTCGCGAAACCCCTTAATTAAATTCACTCTCAAAAGCATTTAAATGAGAGATTTACAAACATATATCCCGAAGAAATGTGCAGATAGTCAGCGGAACAGAATGACAAGCGCGTTCTTTAGGTGTAGCATCAAAATAACATTCAGTAACTTATGTTAGTGTTACTCCCTGTTGAACATGTTCTTAGCTTGCATGGAAACACACACTCACACACACAAACACACATGCATACATCGAAACAGAATTACATCCTGGCGACAGCTGCTGCAACAACTGAGCTGCAATTAAATTAATATCTTGTTTGCTGGCAAAGTTATGCGCACCACACAAGCGACAAGCTTTGTACAGTGGTAAAAACTGGTGAAATATTTTATGAAAAATTTTTGCCATTAAGCGCGTTTTTTCCAACATACAAATCCGATTTCCATACAAACAAAATCTTGCTATGGATTTAGATTTTGTGAACTTATAGTTTGTAGCATCACTGCCAGGTGGCGTACAATGAAGTTAGTAATAGGAAAAGGCATTGCTAACATTCTTATATTTGTATTCAACGCCATCTAGTTGTCATATACTTTTAATGAGCATCAACTATCAACCCAGAGGTCCCTGGTTCGAATCCGGGTTCGGGAATGGTTCTTTTCACTTTCTTTGTTCTTGCCTACATTTAAGAATTATGGAAAACTAAAAATCCACAGCTAAATTGTGGAAATTGTGGAATTAAAGGACAGGAGCAACTAAGGGCTTGAAATGCTTGCCGAGGTTAAGGCATAACACTAGCCTCGGTTAAAAGCAATTTAAATTGTCTTTCACGTTTGTTTCGCCTAAACAATAATTCCTTTAAATAAATCTATCCCTTTTCTTTCTGGTCAAAGACCAAACCTTCGTTGTATAAGGCGCATGCCTTGGTTCTTTGATCTTTTTTTTTTTTTAAAAAAAAAACAAAGTCATGCAATAGAAATATTTATAGACTTCGATCAACTGATTTTATTAGAGAATATAAAAAAACATGTTTTTGGTAATTCATTGTGATCTATTCTTTGAATGGTCAGCAAAAACTTAAGTTTGCTCTAAACTAAAATCTTTACTAACATAAAAAGTACGAAATTTACTAAATATATGCCATTGACATTAAGTTGTTTTGTGTACTAAGCTACAGAAAAATTTTATGAAATATATTATTGAAGAGCATTTGAATGATCTAAGTAACATTTTTTATGGGTCTACTATATTTTTGACCCACTTACAAAAATATTGAAAAAGTGTCCTTAAAGTTAGTTCTAAAGGCTCCTTGGAAAATTTTATTATAGATCTCTTTAAACAATTTTGGAGATGTGTCTTCTATTTGTCTTGCGTCTTTTCCACATCTGTGAATAAAAATAGTAAAAATAATCAGCCCGATTCTGAATAATTTTCCTCGGCGAATCGGAAGTGTGTTTTCAATTTTAAGATAGCATATCAAGTTATAAAGACATCACAATTTTTTTGTTTACAGTCATGAATATTGACTGTTGATGAACAAATTTGCATTAAAAATTTCCAAAATGTTCTTGTGCTTTATCTTAAAAATGAAAACTCCCTTTTCCAATTCTCCGGGAAAAATTGTTCAGAATCGGGCTGAATTTAAAAACTCAAACAAAAATTTTCTGATAGTGAAAGTTTCTCCAAATGAATGATTTTTTTTATTACATGAAGAAATTAAAAATTGACTACTTCTTTTCTCCATAGAAGTACGTATTATGATATTTACCTTTTCATATGATATTTAAGACTTGTGTAAACGTTATTGAGCTGAAGCACTAAACTGTGTTATTGCGTTGATACACAATCGTCTTATAAAAAGGAACTTAATATTACATTAATTCAATAGTTTTTGCAGGTTTTTCTTTCTTTGTTTGTTTGACATTGTTTAACTCAAAACATTTCGAATTCCAAACCTGTTTGACAGGCTATAAGCTTGCATGTACCAGCTTCATGGCTGTATCACTCCTGAATGAAAGTGTTTGGTCCTCATAATTCAATGCGCTATCAGATAATAATCTCACTGCGTTGATTGTTGCTCTGTTCATAGAGCACAGAACACAGAATCATAGCAGTTAAAACTGCGGCAAGGCGCAATTGAGTTAACTCATTGCGCTGATTCAGTTCGCTGCGCTTAAGTTGGCTGCGTTACCCTTGTCTGTAATATTTTTAGTATTTCTAATATATTTCGAAAATATTTATACCAGATGAATGGAAGAAATGGTCTTTGGATTGAAAATAAAGCAAATCAAAATCGTCATTAAAGATTTTGAAAAATGTAGACAATTTGGTTGCAGTTTTCTGCAATTTTAACCACTGCAGGTGTCCACCTTTTTAGTGTTCATGCTGCTCCTCCCTAGTATGAAAAAAACACCAACAAAAACAACAGCATCGCATCAACAGTATTCATTTTCTGTGCAGTTCTTTGGTTTTAATCTAGCTGCTCATAGTTGGCAGCTTAAATTGCAGTCAAGATATGAAAATTGCGCTTTAGGTGAAATTTAAAGCCAGCGGATGATTGCTTTTTTTTGTTCGCTTTGCTGTTGCTTCATTTGTGCCAGCTTCACTTGATGCAATGAATGGGCTGCGCAGTAGTGTTATTTTTTGCAGTGCTTAAAAAAGCATTTTTTTAGGAATTTTTTTGCTATATACTTCTTTCGACTTCGTTGGAATGAACTTCTTGTGTTCATTTAATGGACAGAGTCATTAGCATAAAACGAGCTGAGGTTGGCTACTGTACAACAACTTGAGCAGAATTTGAACTGTATGTGGTTAGGACTGTGTTGTAGCTAGTTCTTGTTGTTGTTTATGCCTTGACAATTGCTTATAAAATTTTATTATTGTCATTTAATTTAATAACATTAATTTTATTACATGAATGTAAGTAAGGTTTGACATGATTTTAGAGCCTTTAAACCTGCAGCATTTGCATCTGCAATGCAATAAATTTGTAAAATTCTTGTTTGAACTTTTTGAGTAATGTCTTACGAACTTCAGCACGTAAATGAAAATAAATTTTATATCTAAAGCACAAAAGATATCAAAAATATTTACATTAAATTCGAAATTTGTTATATATATTTTTTTCTGCAACGATATCAATTCAAATCATTTGCCCTATATTTATTCTATAATAAGGGGTGATTTTTTTGACGTTTGGTTTTTGAAAATTGAAAAGAAAACAGAAAATTTGCAAAAGTGAATGAAATATGAATGTTTTTTCGTCATAACTCCCAAACCATACATCCTACAAGGACGATTTGTGCACCAAATTGTTTCTAATACATATATACAAAATACTGCATATTCAGAAATATTTTTTTTTTCAAGAATCTTAGTTAAAATTTTTTTTACAAGAATCATAGTTTTTGACGACATTTTTTGAGATTTTGTTGGTTTTTTAGCCATAACTCCTAAACCATACATCATAAAAGGATGCTTTATGCATCAAAATGTTTGTTAAGCTACTGCCCACAAGACTGTATCCTTGGAAGAATTTTTAAAATTAGATTTCATGTTAATTTTATATGTCCTTTTTTGTCAATTTTTAGTTTTTTTATTTTTTGCCATAAATTTGCCCTCAAGTCCAAACTACATATCAGATAGGTACGATTCATGCATTAAAATGAGCGCCAGTTCTTCGGCCTTAAGGAAGGTTACTTCTTTGTCGAAATGCATTTTGCTCCATCTCTTGTAGCTTAGGAGTTGTAGAACATTTTTTGGAGTGGTAGTTGGCCAAAAACATGTGGTTTTTTCGTCATAACTCCCAAACCATACATCCTACAAGGAAGATTTATGCACCAAAATGTTTCTAATAAATATATACACAAGACTGCATATTCAGAAAAAAATTATGCATCAAAATGTGCGTTAAGCTACTGCCCACAAGACTGTATCCTTGGAAGAATTTTAAAAATTAGATTTCATGTTAATTTTATAAGTCCTTTTTTGTCAATTTTATTGCCTGCCATTTGCTTTTTAAAGATTATTTCATTTAAATGTTGCGCGCGGCTACGCCTGAGGTGGTCCATCCGTAAGCTCCAATTTTGGCATACTTTTTCCAGCATTTTGGCCGGTGTCTCACCAAAAGCAGTTGTAATGTAGTCTATCAGAGCTGCAATTCTGGCTGTTTTATCCCTGTACACGTGAGACTTCACGTAGCACCACAGATGGTTTTGAGTTGATCACAAATTAGTTTTAGCATATTTTCGACGTATTTTTACCATGATTTTGAAGTAATTTCGAAGTAGTTTTAGATTGATTAAAACTTAATTTTGAGAGGTGATTTTAATTGAATTTCGTATTCTATTTTAAAATGTTGATTTTATATGATTTAAATATAAATACTAAATGTTAGATTGTTTAAATCAAACTTGATTTTAAATACAATATAATTTTAAATACAATGTTTTCTAAATATACTAAGATTTGATTTTGACTGACTTTTAAATTGATTTCGGCACGTTGGCAACTTAAGTTCGAAATTTTATTTCGCTCTTTTAGGTTTAGAATCCAATAAATTTTATTTACTTTAAAATAAAAAAAATCCAAGTCAATCCATAGAGTAGTACTTGAGATATCGTGGAGACCAGCTTGAAAAACATGATTTTTTTAAGATTTGGTTACCGATTTTTTCGAGTGCATTTATGAAAATATGGGTTCCTTTCGTATGTGATAACTTTTTTATGCAATCGTTATAGACAAAACAGCTTTGGGAACATATTATAAAAACCATAAGTTATCGAAAAATTAAAAAAAAAAAAAAATTAAAATTGAGTTTTTTGATCAAGTTTCATGAGAACCTTCCCTTAAATCCTTACTGTGACTTTAACATTCAGATCAAATTAAAACTATACTTCGCATGTGGCATTCAAATCAACTTCGAACTACGATATGACCTCGAGTTTATCTTTGAACTTGTTTGCCCAATTGACTTCAGGTCCGAATTTAAACTTGCGTTTAAACTTTGCTTTGAGCTCGACTTTAAAGATTGACTACGTTGGTTGATTCTAAAGGTTGACTACGAAATTGTCTTGATTTAAATCTCACCATTAACTTAATCCGAAACTATATTTAACCCCAATTTCTTATTTCTAATAATATTATTTCGTTATAATAATAATAATAATACAGTACGACAGTAGTTGGTACACATGAGAAATGTTAACAGAATATGAAAAAAGGCTTAAAATAAAGAAATACGTGTCTCGGCGTTTTGCTGTAGCACGTCAGAATTTTGAGAAAATCGATTTTTAAGCTTCGAAGGACCGTGGAGGTTCACTTGTAATGTAATATTATAAAAATTTCTATAAAAACAGAATGGGTGAACCGATTTTAATGCTTGAGCCAGTTTTGAAAAGGGAATTAAATTTGGATTTTTTTTTTATTAAAAAAACAATTTTTCTCCGCTAGATGGCGCTTAAATTTTCATGTAAAGTTAAAAAATAACCAAAAATGTACGAAATTCATTAAAAATAGAATGTTGTTAATTTAAAATCCAATAACTAAAGTAGAATGTGCTTCGCTAGCACACACATTTACATTAAAATTACATTTTTAGTAATTTTTTAATTTTACATGAAAATTAAAGCGCCATCTAGCGGAGAAAAATTTTTCTCCGACGCTAACTTAGCAAAGACTCAAACCAAAATTTTTGTTCCGCAAAAAGTTAAATTCGTACTTTTTGCTAAGTACGCATTTAATTTTGGGAGGAAATTTCTTTATACTAATACTAATAATACTAATTTTCAAATCAAAAATTCTCAAAATCTGTGCGTTACGATTTTTTGTGCCCCTATAAGCTATACATCGTTACAAAGGTGGTTTAAGCACCTTACATTTGATATGCTTAACAAAAATTCGTAACGCACAGATTTTGAGAATTTTTGATTTGAAAATTAGTATTAGTTCTTCGAATCAAAAGTAAAACTCGTACTTTGCAAATAGAACGAATTTGATTTCCTCTTAAAAGTTAAATTCTTACTTTGTAGAAAGAACGAATTTAATTTCCTTCCAAAAGTTAAATTCGTACTTTCCAAAAAGAACGATTTTAATTCTGGGAAGAAATTTCCTCCGAAAATTAGATGAGAAGAACGAATTTAACTTTTTGCGGAACAAAAATTTTGGTTTGAGTCTTTGCTAAGTAAAGAACGATTTTAATTCTGGGAAGAAATTTCCTCCGAAAATTAGATGAGAAGAACGAATTTAACTTTTTGCGGAACAAAAATTTTGGTTTGAGTCTTTGCTAAGTTAGCGTCGGATTGACGAATTTATCTTCACGCTCTTAGTGCAGACAAGACTTCGAATAGAAATATGAGTATGAACTAAACTTTTAACTTGAATTTGTACTTAACTTTAAACTTGACTTTGAATTCGAACAAGATCTCTAACTTTACTTGATTTTAAAGCAGAATTTGAACACAAATTAAAATTGGACTTGAATTTGAAACTGACTTAGAACTAGAAACTTGAATACTAACTCGACTTTAAACTTACTTCAAAAATAGTTCGAACTTGCATTAAAAAAATAACATACTTTGGGCTTGACTTCAAAAATTATTTGGAGCTTGAGCTAAAATTTGGTTTGAAAAATTTCTTTAAACTAGACTAAAAAAAAAAGAACCTTAGAATAAAATTTGCACCGAAATTTACTACAAACTGCAACAACTACTCATATTTGACTTCTAACTCAATTTTAAAATTAATTTCGAAATAGGTTCGAACTTGTTTCCTATCTCAATAAAGTTTGGACTAAATAATTTATTTTAGCCTTAATTTTTGCTTGATTTTGATAACAATTTGATTTCAACTTGAACTAAACGTGACTCCGACTTGATTTAAGCTTTACTTTGATTTGATTGTAATTTCGATATTAATTTCGACTTCATTTTGACTTACGTTGAGAGCAGATTTTTATAATAATAGTTTTGATTAAATTTATAGATTGCGACTTAATTAAAAAAAGATTTTGAATTACTTTCAATATTAGGTTGAGATGATTTTGAATTCATTTGACTTGTGTTCGATTTATTTTTAAATTATTTAAACTAGGTTTTGTTCGTTTTTTGATTTGATAACGACTTGATTTAATTTTATTTTTACTTAGTTCGTCTCCTTGATTTTTACTACATTTTGAAATGATTTGAAATGGAAAGTGCCATATTTTCTAAGGTGATTTTAAATTGATTTGATTTTTACTCTGAAAGCCGATTTTGATTTGATTTTGACTATGTTTTAACTTGACTTTGAGTTGATTTCGATGTTGTCTTGGTTTTTTATATTTACTTCATTTCAAATTAATTGTGACATGAAATGACTTGGTTAGAACTTGAATGTGACTTGATTTTGTCTTATATATGAATTGTTTGTAATTTAATTTTAATTAATTCAGATTATATTTTGCCTGAAATGTAATTTACTTTCAATTTATTTTGATCACATTACTTAAATTTTATTTTGGCTGGATTTCGTGTTTGTTTTGCGTTCCTCTAAATATTTTTCAATAGGGCAGTTCACGATCTTGTTGCATCGTTGCAAATGCAAAATAAACAACTTTTACAAAAACAAAAAGCATATGTCGCAAAAGCTTTTCAATGCTTTTTGTTTTTGTAAAAGCTGTTTATTTTGCATTTGCAACGATGCAACACTAAAGCATATGTCGCAAAAGCTTTTCAATACTTTTTGTTTTTGTAAAAGCTGTTTATTTTGCAGTTGCAACGATGCAACACGATCGTGAACTGCCCTAATATATCTTTGAGATGATTTTGAATTTATCACAAATTAGTTTTTGCATAATTTCGATTTGAAGTAATCGAAGTATCGTATTGAATCATAATTTTGATGTAATTTCGAAGCAGTCTCAGATTGATTTAAAATTAATTTTAAGATAGTGTTTAGGTGATTTCAATTTCAATGAAGTCTAGATAATTTCGAAATGATTTTGATTTTTTTATTTAAAAAAAATTTAAAAATTATTTCAGAAATTATTTTGACTTGAAGTCGAGATGGTTTTGACGCGGTTTCAGTATTAGGTCACGATGATTTTGACTTGATTTTTATTTGGATTTTGATAAATTTTAAAATAAATTTATTCGATTATGGATTGACTTAATTTTGACTTACAGATCCATTCTGTCGCGGTAACGTTAATATTATTACCGTAGAATTTCAAGAGTAACAAGGAAAAATACATATTGTAAATGCTCTAAATGCTCATTTATCTCATGCTCAGTGTGAACATAGCATAAGACTTGTAACGAATTTCGGTAACAAGATTACTATTACCGGTAACGCACAGAATCGATCTGTTAGTATGTAGTTACATGATTTCGAAATAACATAAACTTATACTAATTTATTTTAAAAATTTTTCTAAATATATTAAGAGTTGATTTTGACTGACTTTTGAATGGATTTCGGCATTTTTAAATAATTTTATAACATAAAACATAATTTTAAACTATTATGCCATCGAATGTAATAAGACCTGATTTGTACTAATTTTTGACTTGATATCGGCTTGATTTCGATTTAAGTTTGACCTTATTCGGCATCAATTGATAATAAAAACTCTACTTCTGTCTATTCACCTCTTTCTTAATATTTCGTTAGCTGTCATTTTCAATTAACATCATTGGAATTTTTCTCTTCGATCGTTCGAAGTCGTGCGCATAAGTCGCAATTCATAAAAGTCAATAAAAATGCACCAGATGACAAATTGCTTTGCCAAGCCTCTCTAAATGCTCACTCACGCCCTCGTCGTTTCTTCACAGTTTTGCCCATTAAATAATTTGCTCTGCTAAAGAATGTCATTTCTTGACTATTAATTGACAGCACAAATTATCATGCCTTCAATTGACATATCAATTTGACACTTCATAGAAAAAAATCAACAGCAACGAACAGGGACTTGAGAGCTGCCTTGATAATAACACCATCAAGAAACAAAAACAACAACAACAAGAACCATTTCTACAACAATCAAGTGTCATATTAAAAATCAATTTTCAACGCCATTGATTCCGCATTCCGCAACGTTTTGAATATTGACAGCGCGCGATTTGCTGAATTGCATTCAATCGATAATGTCAAGATTACACAGTTGACAGTGGAACAAATACGCCAACCAACCCAAGTTACACATCATGCACGAGGTGTTCCTACCATAAAAATGTCAGCTATTCATAAATTGCTGTTATCAATTACAAGCTCCGAGCAAAAGTGCAAAATTGCAGGAAAAAGAAGAAAGAATAGCATTCAATAAAAGTGCGAAAAAATCATATGAGGCAAGAAGTCGCAATCAGCTACAGAAGTAGCAACAACAGCAACAACAGCAACAACAGCAACAACAACAACGACGACACAAACGGCCAACTTGACAAATGCATATCAAATGCCGACAGCAGCGCCCCCTGAGTTGCAGCCAAGTGTTGCAGAACCTGCATGAAGATTATTAAAGGAATGTGTGTTTGAGTGTGTAGAATCAGAAGGTGATGAAGAAGAAGAAAAAGTGGCAAACAATTGGCACTTGATCGATCAAGCGTGATGATAGCTGAGTGTCAGAGTTACCAAGACACCAGGAATTCTTATTATTGCAATGTTAATGATATATAGACGTACCCATAAAAGCGATAAGTTAAATTTTGATAAACATATTCCAAAAAAGACTGCTAAGCTCAAAATATTCATTGTAAGTCTTCTATCTGTAAGTACCTAGTAAGTATCTTCATTGTAAATATCTAGTATTTTTAGAAAGGGGGTATTTTTGTAAAGTTTTATAAGTTTCATATATATTCCATTTAATAAATTGTTTTAAATTTTTGGTATAATTCAAGAATAGCGTCCACTCCCTTTTTTAATATTTTTTTGTTGAATTATACGGGTTTTAGCCTCCTAAATCCAAATCTGGAAAAATTACAGGCTGCTCGCAATTGGTTTAGAAGTTAAAGGCCCACAAAGTTGCAAAAATGGCCTGAAAATCTTGCTGTTCTTTTTTAGTGTTCCGCATTATAGGTATCAAAACAAAGGTAATGTGAGTACTTATTCAACGAGGTGTCAAACATGAAAATCCATTCATAACTTTTTAGGATATACCTATTTTTATATTTACAATATGTCTGAAACACTAGTGGTTTCCTTTTTACGAAAGCACTAAACTAAAAAAGTTTATATCTTTAAAAGTTATGCATGGATTTTCATGTTTGATACCTTGTTGAATAGGTACTTAAGCCTTTCAAATGACACCCATAAAGTGTAATTTTGTTGAAAAATTTAAAAAAATAGCAAGATTTGGAGGCCATTTTTTCTAACTTTGGAGACCTATAATTTCCAAACCATTTGCAAGTGGCTGCAATTTTTTCAGATTTGGATTTAGAAGGCCGAAATCCATATAGTTTGAAAAAAAAAAATTAAAAATTAGAGTTGTCGCTATTCTTGAAATGTTCCAAATTTTTACATTTTAAATGAAACAATATTTTTAAGTTTCTATAAATTTTTTATTTTAAAATCATAGGCGGTCATGGTAGAAAGCATTAAAGTGCGTGGTGCCGCATGCCTTAGAATAGTAGCAGAAGTCGGGTTAAGCCCCATCAGACACGGAATATTCTTTTAACTGAAATAAAAAAAAGACAAACCCTAGTACAAATATGCATCAGACACGGACCATCTTTTAACCGAAATAAAAAAAAGATAAACCCTAGTACAAATATGCATTTGAGAACATGAACATTAGAGTGAATCGAACTAAATTTTTTTCCGAATTTCAAATTGAAAGACGTCTCAAAAGTTGCCTTAGGTGGTCAAAAACTCCAAAAAAATGTTAGAAAAAAGCATGTCTTCCTCTCTCGCAAGGACAAAGTTGTTTTCTAAGAAAAAACGTAAAAATAACGATCTCGAAATGCTTTGATTGCTGTAAGAAAAACTACATGTGTCTTAAAATAAAAGTAAATATAGATTTTAACTAGCAATATATTGCCAAACACTATGCAACTCTCGGTTCTTACCCACAAGGTCCTGTGCGAAGGATATTCGAACCTAAAGATACACTCGAGATAGCACAGAACTTTTGATTGGTATCTGAGTGTCTTAAGTTTAGTGGTATTGATTATACTGTTAACGTTTTCATTAATTTTGGCGTTTTCATTAAATTAAAGAATTGACATATTTTTTGTAAAAGCATTTTCTTGTTTTAGAGAAATGTGTATTTTAATGCAATTTTTTAACTTTATCAAAAATAATAAATATAAGTTTTTATATCTCTGGCATCAGAAGTGATACTCACTTCTCTTACCAACAAAATAAAGGGTCTTTTTTGTGCACAATGTTATTAACTACATAATATACATGAATAATATGCTGCTTTTTTTCAACATTTAAATTCGGTTTTAATGTTGGAAAAAACGCAATTCTAATAAATATGACTAAACTTATTTATTGATTGGTATTTTTGTAGACTTCAGCCAAAAAACTTATTGATCATTAGATTTTCTTTTTTTTTCAACATAAAAACTTTAGTGGGAATTCAAACACGAGCCAACAGAAAGCGTTTTATGCTGTTTGGCATAAAACGGCATGGTGGCAGAAAAACTGTTTGGCCACAAGTGTTGTTATGGACATCTAATGATGTTTGTATGATTTTTGTGGGTAATTATTATTTTTTTGTTACACTTAAAAGCAAAATTTATTATTGTTTTGGAAAAGCTACTATTCGGCCCTTGTTTAACTCGTGCTAGGCCCTCATTCGGCCAATGTTCGGCCGGTTTTATTTTTTACTTGGGTTCTATTGAAATAACTTAATGTAAGTTTGAATATTTGCAAATTCTTTGTATTGAATCAATTCTAAGCTCGTGTAAATTAAGTTTATAATATATCGAATTTCTTTCAATTGCTCTAATAATGGCAACTCTGTTTAAGTGTGACAGAAAGAGAAACGCTTTTGATTTGTTATGCAAAGTCAGCGCAACATGTCGGTTGCATTATTCATAATAGGCTGTGAGTAGATGTATTTGAATGGGTGTGTTCGTGTGTGTGCGAAATACATTTTGCTGTACTTCGACAATCATATAATATATGCTCAAGTTGTTCTTGTTGCACTTTAAAATTGTCGTTATTGGCGGCATGTCCTCTTGCTTAATTGTAATAAAAAACGCCGCTTTGTTGTTGTCAATTGCTTAAAAGCTGGCAAAAATGATTTAATTTTATTGCACTGAGGATGATGCTGATGGTGGCCACACGCACCAAGCTCAAAATCAATTAAATGCACTTTATAAATGGGTCAGAAAAATACTGTTATAGAAATAATTTAGTAATGGGCTTAACTCATTTAAGGTTATGACATGGAAGAGAAAGGAAGTTTTAAAATTATGTAAGCTATCGAAAGAATGTAAGCAAAAAATTAATAAGGAAAATGACATTTTAATTCAATTAATACACTAAAGAGTATTACAGCACGCTCAAAGACAGCAGAAGGGTTAAGAAATACGCAAGACAGACTTTAGCAAATGATTGCAAACATAATTTGAAGGGTAATAAAGTTGGGGATATTTTTTTACATTATTTTACTTTAAATGTTCAAAATCAGAAGATTCACGACTTAAATGGAAATAAAATTAGTTTATTTTTTGACCAAATGAGTAAATATTGCAAAAATGTTCAATTTTATTTGAATACTATCTAAAATGTAAATACTTTCGACAAAAAAAAAAGCTTTACAAAGGTTTTGTTGCATGATAGCCGATACACATTGACTGCGACTAGCGACTAACGCCAATTGTCAAAAAATAGAACGCATGTTTTCTTATAAAGACGTATTTTTTGAAGACGGCACGACAAAGAGAGAACACGACCACAATTGTTGCTGCCGCAGACTTCAATCTATTTCTAATTTAATAGACGACAAGAGCGAACATAGTAGAGTTTGTTTAAGTTTTGTATGAAAAACAGATTGTCGCTGTTGCGTTCATTATAATCAAGTCGTCGAGAATACTGCGACATTTCTCTCTGACGGCAAGTTTTCGTTTTGTCGGTGGACGACTGTTGCAGTCAATGAGTATCGGCTATAATTTTGAGTAAATAGCGACGCTTTCAAGGCCAACATACACAAAAATCTTTAAACTCAAAAAGCATAAAATTAAGTCATTATCTTTTGAATGGTTTATTCTTAATGTTTTCGGTTCATCTTGTTTAAAATAAGCAACTAAAATCAGCACACGAAATCAGTCTCAGTCAGCTTGTGGTTGAACCTGACATCAGCACATTGCTGTTTCCGTTTCTTAAAAATAAAATTTATTAAAAAAGGCCTAACCAATAAAAACACGAGAAGTTGAGTTGATAAGCTTATTATTGTTTATGAATACGTTGCTAGTTTTATTTTGATTGCTCAATATTTAAACATCGAGCAGAAAACATTGTTTATTAAACCTAAGACAATGCTTGAAAAATTTTATATATATGAGATTTTTCTCATGAAATTTAATGTACCAACTCTGGTAGTATGACAGACACAATGACATCACTTTTCATTAGCCGGCAAACTTGAGCTGCAGCAGCTTAAGCTTTCAGTAACAACAAAAACAACAATACACTTAGTCAACACAATTACAGACAACAACAAGAACACGCTAATTAAACTGAAACTGCTTTATAACATTTGTTGACTTTTACTCGACCACAACAAATAAAAATATATTGGCAACTATCTGAACCGGAAACGAAACAAAACAAACACACACAAACACACGCAGTCAGATAAACAATGAAGTGACGAAGGATATTAAAGCTCCGCGAGAGAGAAAAGCTTAAAATGACAAATTAAACGTATAATTATGATTTCTTCAGAATAAATATTAGGCTTTATTTGTCATCTTTGTATGCTTTTTTTCCTTTTCTTACTGTCATTAAAAGTGAGTTAAAGCTCCTTGCTGTGAGCCTTTGCGCACCAAAGCCTGTACCAGCAGCGCAGACCAAGCAGCTTTAAAGCTGTTTACTTGGTAGTGGCTTTACTTGGTGTGTAAATAAACGGCTCTGAATAATATCGGATAAGAAAAATAAAATATACGAAGACTAGTTAAACAGAGAATACATTTTACAAAGATGTAGCATTTGATTTTTTAAAAAATAGCTTTAATTAGCTGTTATTAATTTTTGGCTGCAAAATTTTATTTATATCAAACAGAATACAAACTGTTTAAAATATTTATAAAGCTTTTACCAACTTAAGTTAGTTTAAAACTTTTTTAAGATTAAAAAAAACTGTTTTAGTATATTGATGAGTTCAAGCTCTATAAGGAACCTTATATATTACTACGTAAGCGTTTGAAATTTTTTTTCTTTCCGAATGTACATGTCGATTTCAAGAGATTTTTGAAAACAGTATATTAAAATACAGGTTTTTAGACAAACAGTATTTAAAAAATACTGTTAAAATTACAGCATTTTGACAATACGTACTTTCGACAAGCAGAAAACTAACTCGCCCCCAATTTATTTTCTTATCTATTTTTTTTTACTGAAAACTGGCTATTTATTATAGAAATATAGACAGAAATATTTTTCTTTTTTATGTAAAAAAACTTTTTCTAATGATTAAACTTTTTTTAACACTAAAACACTTTTCGTACAAATATTAAACAAACATCCAGCAAAAAATAAAACATAAATGAAAAATGCCTTTCTGTTGTGTGTTGCTGTTTTTAAGTTGGCCAAATTTCGAAGTCACGTTCGAATTAAATTTCGAAGTCACGTTCGAATTAAATTTCGAAGTCACGTTCGAATTAAATTTCGAAGTCACGTTCGAATTAAATTTCGAAGTCACGTTCGAATTAAATTTCGAAGTCACGTTCGAATTAAATTTCGAAGTCACGTTCGAATTAAATTTCGAAGTCACGTTCGAATTAAATTTCGAAGTCACGTTCGAATTAAATTTCGAAGTCATGTTCGAATTAAATTTCGAAGTCATGTTCGAATTAAATTTCGAAGTCATGTTCGAATTAAATTTCGAAGTCATGTTCGAATTAAATTTCGAAGTCATGTTCGAATTAAATTTCGAAGTCATGTTCGAATTAAATTTCGAAGTCATGTTCAAATTAAATTTCGAAGTCATGTTCGAATTAAATTTCGAAGTCATGTTCGAATTAAATTTCGAAGTCATGTTCGAATTAAATTTCGAAGTCATGTTCGAATTAAATTTCGAAGTCATGTTCGAATTAAATTTCGAAGTCATGTTCGAATTAAATTTCGAAGTCATGTTCGAATTAAATTTCGAAGTCATGTTCGAATTAAATTTCGAAGTCATGTTCGAATTAAATTTCGAAGTCATGTTCGAAGCAATTAACGATACCAAATCGTTATGGTTAACTAACAACGAATGTTGCAATCCCAAAACCGATCTTAGCTTATTTGACAAATTTCTATTTGTTTCAGAGATTAAATTATTTTCACTTTTGAGTAGAGAAAATAATTTGTACTAATATTTTATATATTTAATTTTTAATAACAACTAAATCCAACAAAATTTTGCAATAAAACTTTGCTTTATGGTTGTTCACTAATTTTATTGACCAAAACAATTTACAAAAATTTTATTAAATTGTCACAAACAAGTACTTGTTAGTTTTTGTAGCTTTGAATGAAAAATTTGCCTAACGTTGGTATTGTTTAAATAAGCGTCATTAGTTAAGACAGCGTCAAATATCTTTATCCTTTATAAGGCCGAGCTGATATTTCACCACTAAAATTGTCGGTGAAGTACGCTGTGTGAATATGTTGGAATTACTGGTTAACAGTGAGTGTAGCTAAGGTCAGTTAACGATAAATATAATCGTCGTTAAAGGATTTTGGGGATTTGCTACTGGTCGAATGGATTCGAATCCCTGCGAATTTACTCTCAGAACTATAAACTATCAAAAATCGGCATAAGGTTAAAAATCAAACCCTATTATCCATCACAAGTATTTTCATTTAAAGTAAATTAAGTATTTAAACTACGAAAACCGAGGATGAGGATTGATTTTTTTATTATTGACCTCTTTGAAATGCAGAAACAAAATTTTTTAAAACGGTAAATTTGTTTTTATCTTCTGCTTGAAAGGCCTTTTGCTTAAAGCGAATTTGTGTTAAAAAAGTTCGTTATTCAAAAAAATAAATTTACCAATAGGCTGCTGCCTCATAAAATTTCCTAGATTATACCCTACAAAAAGTTGATTGTTCCCTTTGTTGTTGTTGAGCTAAAAGCAATCAAAAACTGTTTGTGAGAATTTCCGCTAGAGTGCCACTTATCACGTTCGCTACCACGCGTCACATATATGTCACTCAACAATTTGTGTGTAAGACCACTGCCACACATGTGTGACACAGACATCTAATAATATAAATGCCTTGCAGTTTGTAGTTTATTTTTCTATATTTTTTTATACTTAGTTATATATTCGTAGTGAAGAGAATGAACTATATTTTACAACATATTTATCAAAATAATGCGTGTTCTAGTTTGAACAACCTTAATTTACCCTCTGGTAGCGAACGTGTTAAATGTTAAGTTCAAAGTCAATTTCGACAATAAGTAAGAAGTCAATGTCAAAGCCAAGTTCGAAACCAAATCACCGTAAATCGAAACAATGCATCAAAAATTACGACGAATCGCAACAAATCAATTTAAAAAAAAAAAAAATGAAGCAAAGCATGCCGTAATAAAGTCGTTTGATCAAAATACAATTAAACGAAGCCGGTTAAAATATTTTTTGCAATAAATAATTTTCAATTTTATTGTGCACAGCATTTAAACAAATTAATTAATTTGTCTGCTAATTAATTAATCGTTCAAACGCACGAACTGCATGGCAATTAATTAGCTGCTATAATTAATATAGCTACAAAAACAAGCGCAAAAAATAACAATTAAATCAAATAAAATCAACACAATTAAATTTCATGTTCATGAGCGTTAATACATACAATACACTCAAAGAAATATAAAGCGTTAATAATTCTTATCACTGCAAGTGCTTATTTTTTAACTAAAATTTACAAGCTTAAGTTGCTTGTACACAAAAATTTTGCCAAAATTTATTTGGGAACATAAAATTTTTAACTTTTTTCTTGAAATTAAAATCTGTTAGGGGCGGCATTAAATCGTTAGTAAAAAATTAATAAAAAGCTGCTTTATGCAGAAACAACTTAAAATGGCACCATGTGTTGCCACACCAATACATGACAACATGTACTACCGCTGTGCCACAGCGTTGCCAGTTTGCTCGTAATTCATCGCGCACATATTAATACATATTTGCTAAGCTTCAGTAATAAGCAAACATTTTACTATAAAGTAAGACTACAAAAAACGTTTGTGTGTTTCTAACGAACTCTACTAAATTTGTTGCTGATTATGTTGTCACAGCGTATAGAGCTTAAATTAAATTTTGTTGCCAGATTTATGCGCCCAGAGGGCGTGATTTAAAAGCAGATGAATTATTTATAAAAAAAAAAATAAACAATTTGTTGTCTCGCTAATTTATTGGTGTGGGATTTTTTTTTATCACTATTAAATGCCGCAAACTGTAATGCCGACATCTTGTATTTTATTTTACGACTTGTGAAAATATTTTTTTTTTATAGTTGGTGTGTGTTTTTTATTTTAACTTACGTTTTTTTTATACTCTTGTCTAAAAATAGTTGCCATGCTTACCTGTAAATAGAAGGAAACAAAGTTTAATCGTTTGAAATTTTTTTGTTATGTTTTAAGAAAAGAAAAGATATTTTCGTTTTTTGTTTCTTATAAGAAATAAATTTCAAAGCATGATACAGAACTTTAAAGCTTGTTTACAAATGCTCAAATGCTGTGTTTCTTTCGCTCTAATGCTCATTAAAGCTCTTTCATAAATAATGTCAAGTAACCACTTGAAGCAAGCGGTCCCAAAAAAATAATTACGTACAAACAAAGTTTCATATTTGTTTAGCTTTTAAGAGTGTAAATAATAACTATACTATTTTGACTTTCAATGGTGAGTGATGCTTTTTGATGCCTCTTGTTACCACTGCTCAGCTGTCACTCTCGACAGCTCTCTTAACGAACATTAAAAAAAGCTCTTTTGTTTTAAGTTTTTAATTAACTGTCATATGGGATGAAACAAAGAATTAAAACAAAAACAAATAATAAGCTGACTTCATTCGGTGTTTGAAAACGTTTAAATATTTAATTTCTATAAAAAACTACTTATGCATATGTAAAAAAAAAAACTCAAGAGAAGAGTTGAAAACTCTAATCTTAAATGAAACAAATTAAAATATCAATATTATGAAATTTTAGTTTAAAAAGAATTTATAATTTGGAAAATTTAAACTTAAAAGTAGATAAATTTAAAAATTTCGAAATTTAATAACTATTAAAGTTAAAAACTTAAGCTTTATCTATTAAGTTAATAAATTTGGTAAACTAATACAAATTATTTGACTAAAAAAAAGTTGAAAATTTCAACCATTTACCCTTTCAGCCCTGAACTATTTTTTTTCCTACCTAAAAATAAAAATCAATGTATAATTTTTTTTATGTATGTAGCACCTGTATAAAGTATCATTGATTTCCATCCAGCGGTTTATGAGCGGTCGTAAATAGGTTAAATCAACCATCGTTAGAGTTTTCTATTTCAGATTTAAGTGATTTTTTATTTGTAAGTAATACTTCTGATTTTACACCAAATTGCATTTTTGTACGAAAGTTTTACTTTTATGAATTTAAAAAAAAATTTATAAGCTACAAATTTGTTTTTCCGAAACACAAAAATAGTTATAGATTTCAAATCCAAGAAGCTATGTAGCCACTAAACGTGGCTCATTTTAAAGCTAAAATGTGTATACATTTTGGCAACAATCTTACAGAATTTAATGGTGGGACGGCGATTGGTTTATGAAAAACTGATGTTTTTTCCAAAAAATTTTGAAAAAAATTGTTGATTTCATTATTTTGAAACACCAAAATTGTTATAGATCTTAAACCAAAAAAGCTACGTAGATACCTATTTTAAAGGTAAAACAAACAGCTTCAATTTGATACTAAATTTTTTTTAACTGTATTTTGAATAATAGCATGACCCTTATGTTGAAAATTAAGACCTTAATTTTGAAACGTGTATTTATTAATATTATTGTTATTATTATTATTATTATTTATTTTATAAAATTAGTATAATAAGAACAAGTTATTTTACTAAACAAAGAGATATAATTTAGAATTAAATATTACATATTATAAAAATTCAACAATAAATAAACAATTCATTGTACGTGGTACTTTTTATCAAAATTTGTTCAAAGTAAACAAATATTGTTAGAGGTTACTAATTTTGACCTGTATTGTGAACCGTGGACTTGATAATATATACAAAAATTTCGTAAGGGTCAACAAATATTGTTCGAGGATAATAATTAAGATCTGAATTGTGAGCCCTGTACTTGATAAAGTATATCAAAATTTCTTAATAGTCAACAAATATTGTTAAAAGTTTAAAATTTAGGCGTGAATTGCGAAACGTGTAGTCGATAGTTTCTATCAAAGTTTTTAAATAGGCAGCAAATATTATTAGAGATGGCGTTGTCAGATGAAAATACCTCAAAAATTCTCTTTATATTGCATTAAATTCTCACAAATTACCTACCACACGTCCAAAATACCACAAGTCAAGGAGTATCTCAAAATTGCTTAAAATATCAAATTATGCAGTGATTATAACAAAGTTTCAAGGAATTTAACGAAAGAATATCCAAACTGCAATAAATTTTAACATTTTCTATAAATAAAACAATAATTGTTGTCTTTATATGATTTAAATACAAATTCTAAATGTTTGATAGTTTAAATCATACTGGATTTTAAATACAAATTCTAGTTGTTTGATAGCTTAAAATCGTTTATTGAGCTTAAGGTCAAAGTTAGAACAATTAATTGTCCTAACGAATCTTTCCAAAGAAACAACAACAACAACAAAGTTTTCAATATGAAAAGGAAAAAATCACTAGCTGATTTTATTGCAATTTCGGCCCGGCTAAAGGGACAATAATTGTCATAAAATTTCAGTTCTTTTTGTTCTAACATGAAGAAATCTGCGGCAGTAATTTTTTTTTCAGAATATGTTTTTTTCAATTAAAATGTTAACGTTTTGCTTGCTAAACACCGAAAAAAACTTTAAAAACTATCACACCACCATAAGCAGTAAACCTTTGCTATATACTTATTTTTCTGTATTCTTTTTTTTACCACGAGCTTCCCACAAGAGCTCAAAAAATACCGAAAGTACGATTAATCGTGCAAATCTGACAACACTGGTTAGAGGTTAAAAATTAAAATCTAAATTTCGAACCGTGTACTTAGTCATTTTTATCAAAATTTGTTTAAAGTCAACAAATATTGTTAGAGGTAAACAATTAAGACCTAAATTTCTAATCGTGTACTTAGTAATGTTTATCAAAATTTGGTAATAGTGCACAAATATTTTTAGAGGTTTCAAATTTAGACCTGAATTTCGATTCGAGTAACTGGTAGTATGCATCAAAATGTGTTAATAGTCAACTAATATTGTTGGACTTGCATCAAGTCTATACATTTCGTGACTGAAACCAAACTCTTCTCAGAGTAGTCAATGAGAGAGAAATTGATATAATTCGCATATAGTTCATATCAAGCTCTACACAAAAGCCTGCAAAGTTTGACTACAAATAAAATTATGCTTTAGAAAAAGGCGAGCAATCGCCAAAACCCATGGTTTTTAATTTCGCATTTGATTAAACATCAATTTAAATTTTTTTAGCGTCTGCTCTGTGCCATTTTAATATGGAGTTTTGTTTAGTTTATTATGAATATTTTATGAACGCAGATTAACTTTTAAAATTCAAGGCATTATGTGGGAAAAAGGATGAAATATTGAAATAAAATATGGCGTGACATTTTGTATGTGATATTTTATCTACCGCTACTAAACACTGGTGTGCTTGGAGTCTTCATTTGTTTGCTTTCAATATGAGCATCGGCCTAACGACTTCTCCATATCTCTGTCTAACTAACTGTCTTTCAGTCTAGCTGACATGCCAACAGTTGCCCACCATTTTCGGTAGTAATTTATTAACTTTTTAGCAATTTAATTTTAATTTTCAGGCACGTGCACTGTACTGTTTTTTCAACTATTTTCTGCGTCATCTTCTGCTGGCTACTACTTTGTTTTTTGCCTTACACACTACTACAAGTGCGGCAACCCAACTCAAGTTGATTGACATTTAAATGGTTTGTTATGTCAAAAGTGACGCCTATGTTATGTTGTTATTTGACGCCTACCTTTCTGTCGCACTCACTCATTCACTCACTCAGTCGGTCGGTCAGTGAGCACGCACAGATATTCGCTTCTTTTTGCACTTCAGAAGCAAACTTAAGTAGTAGTAGTTACTTAATTTGTTTAAAACTGTTGAGTGTTTTTTTTAATTTTTGGTAAAATTCCTTTAATGCATGCTGTTGAGACTGAACATTTGGGTGTTGGAGTGGTTGGAGGTGTTTGTGAGATAGAGATGTCATGGTAATAAATTTAGAAAAAGTTTGAACAAATTGTATTGTAGTAATATAACAGGGGTGGGCACGAGTGAGGCCATTAAGAGCCACATTAAGATTTTCAAAACCTTCTAAAGAGCCACATCGTACTTCAAAAAAAGACGAATACCAAAAAGAACTTTAATATAAATCAAGGTACTTTTATTATAATAAATAAAAATTAATATGTATATGTGAGGTAGATACATAACATATGTATCGGCAAACTAATAAAAAAAATTAGTTACTTTGTAATTGTATAATGGAGAAAAAGTACACCATAGTTAAAGAGACTGTACAGCAAAGAAACACAGGGTACATATTATCAAATTATTCGTCAAATCGTGTTGGTCAAACAACGATAGATCAACAGGGAATTCTATGGAATTTGAATTACTGCTTTCGCCACTAGTTCCTCGTGAACTACAGATAGCAGTTCTTTTTCACCAATTCTTTGTTAAATTAATGATATATTAATGCATAATTGTATTTTCAAATGTAATTAGTAAAATAGAAAAAATAAAATTCAATTCAATAAAAAAAAAAAAAAAAAAAATTGAAAGAACAAAGCAGTGGCTCGTTTCTGTAACTATTGCAACAAATAGTCATTTTATCTGACGTCACAGTATTACATTCCAAATTACTCACTTTTGCAAAAACTAGTGTTTCTGTAACTGATAAGCGAGTAAATAGTGATTCGTGATGAAAAAGATATACAAGCGAGAGGGAGCACATTAAAGTAAAACGATCTGCAGAGCACTTTGTGTAATTTGTAATTTGTAATTTGTAAACCGTGGTTATCCGCATAGTTCAGTAAATATTTTTTATTTTTCAAAATAATTTTATGGTGAAACATGTCCTGTACAAAACATATTTTTCCTGTAAGAGAAAAAATTGTAAAGCAAAATTACATTACTGTGAAAAACTTATTTTTTTTGTCAGAGATTAGCCAAATCCATTTTCTTTAGATTTTTTTTTCAGCTGCTAACATTACAGATGTTAGCACTCGATTACACTCGATTTGAATAGCATTTTTTAGCTTACAGAAACACTACGGCTACCGAATTCCTTCGAAAGTAGAATTGAAACATTCGGATAAAAGGCAGCGATTTTTCTCATTTTATTACAGAAACTGTGCAAGTGAGAATGACTTCAAAGTTAGAAAATCTGCCGAAAACTGCGGTGAAAAAAGTTATAGAACCGGGCTACAGAATTGCATGGAACTTGAAGAGATATATAAAATTTTTGAATTTTTTTGATATATTTTGGAATATCAAAATAAATAAAATCTTTTTAACAAAAAAAAAAAAAAAAAAACCCAACTTCAAAACCACTACAAGAAAAAAATAATTTTAAATTACTTTT
The DNA here is from genome assembly GCA_963920525.1 of Dichetophora obliterata. Taxonomy (NCBI): domain Eukaryota; kingdom Metazoa; phylum Arthropoda; class Insecta; order Diptera; family Sciomyzidae; genus Dichetophora; species Dichetophora obliterata. Next base: position 9,179,593 of record OY986438.1, on the reverse strand, counting down.
CACACTTGGTCAAATTTGTTAATTTATTTGTATATATTATTAAATTGGAAATCTTATTACTATACATTTTTTTTTCTAATATGTATTATTATCATAAATATATGAATTTCTCCATGAATATAAAACCTTTAAAGCCGGAGCGTTTATTTTATAAAGTCTGATTTTATAAGCGCCGACTTTAAAGGTTTTATATTCATGGATAAATAAGTATATATATATGATAATAATACAAAATAGAAAAAAATGTACAGTACTTAGATTTCCAATTTAATAATATATATAAATAAATTAACAAATTTGACCAAGAATTAATGTGAAAAGTAATTTAAAATTATTTTTTACTTTGTAGTGGTTTTGAAGTTGGTTTTTTTTTTGTTAAAAAGTTTTTATTTCTTCTTTTTTGGAGATTATGATAACAATTTTCCCATTCTTGTAACGAATTTTCGTACTCTAGTGACAACATAAACTGAAAAACAGTATATTCGTATATTGCCACGCTCTTTTGTCCAGTAATACCAACTTTCTTGACAGTAAATTTTCATAATTATGCCTACCCCTGTATCTAATTTCAGTATCCTAGTGTCAATATTACTCGAGTTATGGCTTTTTTCTAATATTGCCACGCTTTGTCGAACATTGCCCACTTTTTTAACCGTAATTTGAAATAATTGTTCCAACCCTTGTACCAATTTCCAGTACCCTAGTGTCAATATTAATTGAGATACAGTATTTTTCATTGCCATGCCTTTCTGTCCAACAACGCCCACTTTCTTCACAGTAAATTTTCATAATTATGCCTACCCCTGTACCTAATTTCAGTACCCTAGTGTCAATATTATTCGAGTTACAGCGTTTTATTATATTGCTACGAGCTTTATCGAATTACGCCCACTTTTTTGACCATAATTTGTAATATTTGTTCCTAACCCTGTACCAATTTTCAGTAACCTAGTGTCAATATAAACCGAGATACAGTATTTTTTATATTGCCACGCCCTTTTGTTCAAAAACGCCCACTTTCTTCACAGTAAATTTTCATAATTATGCCTGCCCCTGTACCTAATTTCAGTACCCTAGTGTCAATATTATTTGAGTTACAGCGTTTTTCTAATATTGCCACGCCCTTTATCGAATAACAACTACTTTTTTGAACATAACTTTTAATAATTGTGCCAACCCTGTACTAAATTTCAGTTCTCTAGCATTAATATTATTCGATATACAAAGTGTTTCTTACATTGCCACGCCCCTGTGTCGAATGCTGCCCACTTTTCAAAACAGGCACCTCCGCGTCTGATATCTCTATCTGTGGACAAAAAATGGTGGCTATCGGGCAAGTACTTTAGGAGTTATCGATGTACATACATTAAAAAAAAGAAAAAAAAAAGAAAGAAACCAACCAACTTGAGAACCTCCACCTTTTTGAAGTCGGTTAAAAAAGAGCCGCACTTTACTTAACAAAGAGCCGCATGCGGCTCAATGAGCCACATTTGCCCACCGTTGTAATATAATATGTTCTTGAACAATAAACGAAAAGCCTTGTATTAAGGTAACCAGAAGATGTTGAGAAACCAGGTTTTGTGTAATATTTTTAGGAAATTGTCTATTCTTCTGAAAATATATTGATATTAGTTCAAAATACAATTTAACGAAAAATAAATTTTTTACTCTTGTAATTTTTTTTACCCTTTAACCGACGACATGTGATTTCGTCGGCCGATTTTGAGGATTTTTTCAGGAATTGCTTATTTTGCTCCCTAGATCACAAATTCTGAGTTTAGAAAAAACCAAAACTCTGTTATTCCGACATGACTTTTTAAAATAACTAAATTTAATATATATTAGACCGGATCGCTTTTGTATGGGGGAAAAAATAAACAGCCGTTGGGGGTCTCAAAAGTTAGAGGAACCCATAAAAACGATTTCTTCATACTTTTTTTGTCAAATCGGAGAAAATTTATTGGAGCGTTTTTAATTCTCCTGAAGGTCCTTTTTGTTAAAGAAAACATGTTTTTTGCTTGAAACTTTTTATTTTTCAAAAAACACATTTCCAAATCTTCTAAAAATATAAATTCTTTACTCATACCAACATTCAGGCATAAAGAAATTTTTTAAATTATATTTTATTATAACTCTTATTGACCTCCAAACAGAATTTTTTGCCATTTTTAAAACACATTTTGTTAAAATCTCTGTAAAAGTCGCATTTTCCATTGAATTTACGTAAAATTGATCTTGTTGGAAAGGAATTAAAAAAAAAAATAAAAATAGAAAGCCACTTTAAAATCTCTTGAAAAATACACAAATTTGGAATCATTTCAAAATTTATTATAATAATAAAAAAGACTTTTTTCCAGCAGTTTTAACAAAATGTGTTTCTTAAACAATAAAAAATCTATTTTTATAGGTCAATAAGAGTAATCATTTTATGAGCGTTGGACAAGGGAAACATGCCGGGTTTCGGCTAAAAGGAGATAATAACTAATTTTAAAATTTTTTTAATGCCTAAAGAAAATTATCTTTTTATCAGATTTCTAAAGTCGATTACGGATGTTTAGTAATTTTTAACACACAAATTTGTTTTAACCGATACATTAAAAAAAGTATAATTTATTTCCTTTCCAACAAGATCAATTTTAGGTAAATCCAATGAAAAATGTGTTTTTTACAGAGGTTTAAACAAATTGTGTTTTTAAAAATAGCAAAAAATTATATGTTTGGAGGTCAATAAGAGCTATAATAAAACATAATTAACATAATTAACATAATTAACATAATTAATATAACATAATTAACATAATTAACATAATTAACATAATTAAAATAATTAACATAATTAACATAACTTAATTAACATAATTAATTAAACAAAAAAAATTTGTATGTGCTTAAATATTGGTACAAGTAAGGAATTTATATGTTTAGAAGATTTGGATATGTGTTTTTTTAAAAATAAAAAGTTACAAGCGAAAAACATGTTTTTTTTTAACAAAAATGGACCTTCAGGAGAATCAAAAACGCTCCGATAAATTTTTTCCGATTTGGAAAAAAAGTATGCAGAAATCGTTTTTATGAGTTTCTCTTACTTTTGAGACCCCGAACGGCGGAATCCAAATTTCGATCCGGTCTAATATATATTTTTAAATAAATAAATAAATAAATTTGATCATGCACTGAAATACAGATCAGAGTTAATAAAAAAAAAATCAGCAAAATTGAGCCATTAGCTTACGAGCTACAAGCTCTCAAAAACCTTAGACTCGATTTTCTCGAAACACCATTTTTTCTCTCATACCTTTCTTGCACCCAATGCAATAAAACAGAAATAAAATAGATTAGTATTTTCAGAGAAATTAGTTAGCTTTTACTTGAACAAAGACTAAACAAAATATATTGGAGTGGGTGGTATTCATATCAGGTGATTTTAAGGCAACACCATTTTAAAAAATATCTAAGTATTTAAAAGGTTGAAAGATCACTTGCAGTGGAGCTTTTATTTGCTGAACTTTAGCTTGATCTTTTGGCCTTACATTTCAGTCATAATTTGCGAAATAACAGCTTTGTTTAAGTTTAGTAAACTGTTCAAAAAAATGTTTAAAAAAGATGATTTTGCTAGTAACTCCAAAGGTACCTCTCACCCTTAAGCAACTCGAAAATTTCTATATTATTTTTAGCTGCCTTGAAAGTCAATAGGTTAAACTTTTTCTCACCCAAAATTCAAGTAAAAAGCTCAATGCATTGATTTCTGAGATTTTTTAATATAAGCGTTGCTTTAAAGCAACGCCGGCGTTTAATGGGTTAAGCTACATCAGTTGTAGACGAAGATCTCCTTACTGAGGCACGTTTTAGTAAGGTGTAGTGGTTAAGTAAAACAAATGTTTTTGGTAATAATTGTTTCGGAACATTAAATTTTAAAAATTTTGAATTAAAGCTATCTCAAAAAATAATACACTGAGGGAAATATGTGGTAAAATGAAATGATATTGTGTTCATATTAAACCAATTTGTTTTTGAAATAGAGCTTGAAACAACTTCATTTAAGCTAAACACAAATGTTTTTAAAGTTTAATCTAAAACAAAAGTTTTTGTTTACAAAACAATGTTTTTAAATATACTTCCATTGTAAAAATTTAAAGTTTAAACATATTTATATAAAAGAAAAATTTAATGCAAAAACTTTAATATTTAAAACAAATTTGTTAAAGCATTATTTAAAAATATTGTTATTAAATTTAAAACAAATAAATTAAACTGCCATTTTTTCGATGCCATTTTTTTAACTTTTTCGAGTTTTCGAAGCCAGATTCGTGATCAGCGACCCCAGGGACCCCCCGAATAAGAAATTTTTTGACTTCATTTGATTAAGTTTGCATTTCATTGCGGCTTGAAATATTTTCGAGATCAAAATAATTAATTAGTTCATATCTCATCTTATGTTCATTATTTGTAAGACTAATTCAAAAATATTTTCAAGCATTCAAATGTAAAATCGGAATCTCAGTTGTCTGGCAATAACTTTCAATGATTCTACTGTACATAATTTTTTAATTCAATCTCTGATAGCGACGTATTTTTTGTTATTAGAAGGAAATAATAAGAAAAATTAAACAAACTACGGAAATGAGCTTATATTTGAAAATTAAACACGCTTGTTTTAAATTTTGTTTTGTAGAAACGCAAATGAGTTAAATTTCTATTTTAAAATTTTTTGTTTAATTTTAAAGTATGTTTTTTTTCTAAGTGTAGCAATTTGAATACAACATTTTACAAAAAAAGAAAAAATGGCCGAAAACATTAATATAAGAAACAAAAATCTTTAAAACATTCTGAAATCATAAAAGTTTATATTTTAAGCACATGCTAAAAGAATCATTATATATCATAAAACAAAAATGAAAAACATAATCTTCAAGGGGCATTGCAATACATGCTTAGAAAAATTTGTCAATATCTGAAATCTCTGGAAATATCCAGGAATTCGAAAAATTTGTCAATATCTGAAATCTCTGAAAATATCCAGAAATTCGAATAAATGACATTGAAAAAAAATATTTATATTGTATGATCTAGTCAGAGCAGAGTTCTTTGCAAATTATCTCAGAATATCTGAATTCTGTGAATCTATTAGGGTATTCACAAGGTGTGCTATCATGTCATATTGTCCTAAAATTTTACAACTAAAACTTACAAGATAAATAAATGCAAATAAAAACGGCTGTTTGATTACGACACTTCAATAAACATAGCTTACAAAATAAAAACAATATGACATTATGACATGATAGCACACCTTGTGAATACCCTATATGTATAATTAAAGATGAGCCACTTTAATAAATTTGTCTCGAAACAATTGCAGCAAAATTACGTGCAAGTGAGACAAAATTTTCTGCACACAGCTAATCGTGCAATTAACGCTTATCTTAAAGATAAGATAAGAGCAAAATAAAAAAAAAACATGCAGTCAACAAACGAAAAGTTTGCTTACGCAAAGAAAATATAAAAGCGAAAAATACACACACTCAAGAAAACTCATTAAAACTCACACAGTCGAGCCAGCATTAGCCAAGAAATTCGTGTCCGACAACCTTAAAGATTGTCGCAGTTTGAGTATCTTTGTATCTATGAAGATATAACGTAAATGTTTGCTTTGCACATTCTTAAGCTTGAAATTTTGCAAAAGTATGTAATTAATTTGTTTAATATTTCTTATTTATCTCCATCTTTTTGCTGTCTACAGATACGGAAAAACTTTGCGTGCAAAATTTAATGACAATAAAGCATATGAGTTTGAGAGCTATAAATATTTTTTAGGTAATTTTGTAGCTTTTTGCATTTTTTCAATACATAGTTGCTTTCTTTACACAGGAAATGCAGAATCAGAGTAATGCACCTTTAAGTGGTTGTGACCATTGCGTTGTCTGTTGTTAATGTACTTTCTTGAGCTGAACAACAATTGTGATATTCTCTTATGATCTCCATGACTCAACTTTTTTCGGGTGGTTGTCAATTTAAAAGGCAAATATATTTTAACAATTTATTTTTTTTTTAAAGGAAAACAAAATAATGCGTTCTTTTGTAGATAAGAAATGATAATTTTGCAGAATTTTGTGTGAATCAGCTGTTGTCTTCAGAAATTTGACTTTTAAACTCGTAAGATTATTATTCTGTCTTATGAAAAATATAAGTTTTTTGCTGATTTTTCTTTGAAAACTCAGCTCTTGATTAAAAAGCAAAACTTTGTTTGCATGCTTCAAGTAATATAATCAAATGTCTACCGTAAGACTTGCTTTTATTACTAAAAAAACCCAACTCATCACATTAAAGTTGAACTCTGAGAGCATTCACCTCATTGTAAAATTCTTTCCGATTTCGGCTTAAAGTCTTATCAACTTTCTAGGTCGAGCGTGACTTGACAACATCAGTCAACACTTCAATTTCAATTTCATGCCTAAAAAGTTCATCAACCATCTTTTGCCAAAAACAAGTCTACGTCAAAAAATTCTTTATTTTTTTTTGTGCAAATTTTACTCACGCATTTCCATTCAAATTTACATTTTTGAGTGCGGCTATTTTTGGTTATGAACGCTTCTTTTACAACAGAAAAGCAGAATAATAAATCAACATATGAGATGAAATATGCAACAACAGCTTTCAGAGAAATTAACCTAAAAATTTTAAGGAATCTTAAAACGATTTGTTTTGTAATTTTTTTTTTGTTTTTAGTTTAGTTATTTTTTCTTTTTGTTGCTTGTTTATATCTTACATTTTAGTGCAGAGTGTCTTAGTTTGCCTTTTTGTTTCTCATTTATTCTCGTTTTTTTATATCATTAGCTCATAACTATTACCTAGTAAAGCACAACAACACAATACATGCCGTACAACATGACGCTTGAAAATTTATGACGCTAGCACTTTGCTGCGCTGTGCTAACAATGAACACGCACATTTTATAAAAAAAAGTTTTAATCTCAAACGTTACGAAGCGGCATCTTCAAGTGGCCGGTTTTAAAGCAATTAAGTAAATACAGCAACAATTTCTTAAGTAAATACAACGAAGAAATATTTCTTAGGAAAGGCAAGAAAGAATAATTTAAACCAAAAGTTCAGTTAACTAATTATTTGCATTGGTGCTCTGTTCTATTAATTTTTCTTGTATCGATATATTTCTTATTTAAATATTCTTTACAAACTTTCGTAGGTTACTCTTTAAACTTTAGAAAAAAAAAGTTTTATATTAACACTAGCTGATAAACCCGGTGTTACTCGAGAGTAATTTATATAAACATTTTGATATACTCGATAAAATTTTTTTTAAATTTTGGAATTTTGTAAAAACATATTGAATTTAAGTTTGAGACCACTATAATAATATTAGTTAAAAAATTTATCGTGCTTTTTACTTTTTGTACGAAGAAATAATTTTATCACTGTTTTTTCACAATCAAAACTGTTTTTCAGTTTCAAACTGAATTTATTGGTTACTGGTAAAAATGTTACTTGCACTTCGCTTATGGAAATCAAATTTGTAAAAAAATGGAAAATGGACAAATATCTTTCTAAATTTTCTAGTAGTTTTTCCAGTTCGAAAATAACAATTGGTTTGTGTCTAAAATAAAAAAATTAAATAAACTGAGTCTGATAGTTCATGCAATTTCTTAAATCTTCAAAATTCTTTTTTATGTGAAAAATTGTACAGTCGTTTCGTACTGTAAATTAGCAAAAAGGTGAAAGTCAAGAAAGCAGTCGCTTTCGCAGAAAATATAGACGCACTAGTATAAGGAAGATATTTAGGATAGAGAATTTTAATATAGCTTGTATGAAAAAATAGATTTTTAGCCATAACTTTTGATTGGAAAGAGATATTGGGGTAGTTTTTGCACATAAATAAGTTTTGAGACTTGACTTTTTTGTAAAAAATATAAAAACAACATTTTGGAAAAAATAAATTTTGTTTTGACAACAAAAACAGTAAAATAATATTTGCGCTTAGCTAGAAGAATTTTTGCAAATAAATGCTATGTCATATAAAAGGTAGCCAAATGTGCAATTTTTAATTGATTTCATTTTTACAACAACAACAATTTTTGAGTAATTTTTTGAGTAAAAAGACAATATTTTGGACCTTTTTTGACATAATCATAAAACATATATACATTGACTTAACGGTACAGTTCAACCTATTTTTGTGAAGTGATTTTGTTGAACTTTTGAACAAATAAAATTTTAATAAAATATATTAATGGACAGCGGAGATATTTGCATCGAAAGACCAAACTTTGATTTTCATGTCGTTTTTTTCTCATTCTTAGGCAACGATGTTTTATGAAAAAGTCGTTGTATTAAAAATTTCTCCAATTTTGAAGATATGTGAGTGTTTTTGATGTCAAAATAACAAAAAAATTTCAAAATTAAATACACAAAAATCTCCGATACTAAAAAGTTTTATAATAACAAAATTACCGTTAGTTGAAAAATTTCGGAGGGGGCGTGGCAAAAACTAAGTATGTAACATTTAAAGTTGGGGTGCACCTAATATGTATACCTAGTTTGAGCGAAATCCGTTGAGCCGTTTAGATTTGTATAAAGGCCAAACAAACAAACAAACAAACAAACAAACAGAAAATTAGTTTTATTACTATAGATTGAGATTTTTGGCAATTTTATTTTATCATTCTTTTTCATATACACTAGGATTGAAAATCGTCCGCCCAACATTAAAAATTCTTAAAACTCACATTGCACAAAATTTATTTGCAGTATTTCATACTTCAAATATTTAACAAAAGCTCGTTACTAATATTGAACTACAATTTGAGTAAAATTTGTGTATACAAATCAGCCGCGTCTACCGACTTAACCATTTCCTTTTCTTACGGGAGTTTTCCCGTATTATTAATAAATTAATAATATTTATTAATATTTAAGTAATTATTTTTAAAAAAATAGTGATTAATATAAAATAAATAAATACAAATTTGCATAAAAATTGTTAAATAAAATTATTACACAAATTTTTTGTAAAACCGTAAGCGATTGAATAAGCCAATAAGGACGATGATGCCATATGGCATCACTAAGTCAAATGTTGCCAAACTAACGGTATCAATTGGAAATTAGTCAAAATCAAAATTATGTCCAAATTAGCCCATGTGTGAAAAAAATTGTCCCGTCATTAAACAGCTAAGCACTTTTAAAAAAATCGTCAACCTTAGATTATCGTTCACTATCGCATATCCGCCCGAGAAAATAGAATATGTGTGCTTACTGTTTCAAAACAGTGACTGTTCAACCCATATTCGGCCGCCGTTCGGAAACGGCTTAGACGAGTTGAATTTATAATTTGTTTTAGACAATGTTTAGACTCTAGCTTGGCCGTTCGGCCCTTGTTCGGACGATTAATTTTTTATTGAGTAAACATAAGTAATTTAAATCGCCGTTTAAAACGGAACACCTTTCATTGTCCGTAGATCTGTGCTTTATATAAGTTCATAATATTCAAACAAAACTTTGTTTTATCGATTTAACTCTTAAAAATGCTTTCTCAATATTAAAAATTAAACAAGGTTATGAAATAATTTACTTTAACTGACAAAAATACATTTTATTCAAATGTTTATATTGTTATTTAAAATACAACAAATAAAATGCACAATGCACAAGTTATTGAGGTCATATTTGCACAATATATATGATTTGTTAAGACGACAGTTTAAAACTAGAATGTAAAAATTCGAGAGATGACACTGTTGTTAAAACATTGCACTATATTCAATGCAAATAAGTTATTTAAGACATTCATATATTACACAACATAACATTATAAATTTTAGCCATATTTTATAGCCTGCAAGGCTCTGTAGTATATTTTTAAAAAAGCGGTTTTTAAAAAAACCTTATTATTGTTAAAAACGGTAAAATTGCTTAACAATAAAAAATTATTTAAATATTATTTATTTGAATTTTGCCAAAAAAAAAAACAACCATGAGATAATTGCTAATTTCAATGTGAAAATTTAAAATTGTATAACTCGAACGCTAATTATTTAACAAAAATAAGACATACCTAGCAAAATGACCATAATACAACAATAAAATTTAAATTTTAAAACAATTGAATTATCAAAAAGAAAAGAAAAATATACAAAGTAATCAGTCAAGAATAAAACATTTTTACATGCAAAACGCCGAAGTATTGCTTTGTACACAAAATACAAAAATTATTTCTGCGAACAAGTGATCCATCAAACTAGAAGAAATTGAGAAAATAGAAGAGCAACAAGCAAAATAAATACTATAGTAAAAGCAAAAATAGTATCTATAAAAAATTTCGCACATTCCTCAAGCAGCTGCGTCACTAGGTGGCAGCTCGTGTGTGGCCGACCAGCTGGAGCTGGAACGATGCCACTCAGTTCCAAAAGGCAAAACGTGCACTTCGACATTTAACATCATCCGCACCAGAGGCTAGGAGCCTAGAAAGAATCGACTGCAAGTTGTTAAAATTTCCAACTTGTTATCTTTGTTATGCTTGTTCTTGTTCTGGTTGCGCAAAATAAGTCAGCTGATCAGCTGACTTGGTAATTCAACTGTAGCAGTTTGCGTCATTGTGGGTTAAAGAACATAAAAAAAAAAACAAAAGAAAACTGAGCACTATCTGATGGCTCAATCCTTTCATAGTGCTTTCATTCGTACAGCACGTTTCTTTGAAGCACAACCATGTATCACTGTGTGCCTGGCTGACTGAACTCTTGACCATGGCCCATTAATTTTCTGCGCTTGCCTCGTACGAATAGGAATGCTTTTGTATGTGCGAGTGTGTCTGGAATATTTCTTTGATTTTTATTATTAAGTTGCTTCATATGGCTTGATTTTCATTGTTTAAGCTTTATTATTTCAATTTTATTTTATTTAATTTTTTATTTTATTTGTGTTTATTTTTTTTTGAAATTTCGCCATTCTGCGGTTTTTTTTGCTCATTGAAGTGAAATGCGATGAGTATTGTTGTTTGCGTTAACGTTATGGTGGATTACGTTACACTGTGTTCGCTCGTTCTTTGTGTCAAAATTATGATTGAGTATCTCGATCGCTGTCGATTTGGGTTAAGTTGCCGCAAGTGAAGCCAACCAAGTGTATGAGGCAATGATGAGCTGCGGTTAGCGGGGCAAGTGGCGAGATTGCTCATTGAGGCGCATAGAACAGCCGCCGAAAGTATCACATTTGTGATTACGAAAAAATAAAAAAAAAAGACAACGAAATAATTATCGATACTTGAGTAATGATGCAGGGCGTAATGCGGTTGAAAGCAGTTTGAGTGGGCTCAAGAGGACAGTCAGTGGTAAAGATACTCCAAAGATATCGAAATAGAAAGATTTGATGTTGATCTAGATAGGAAGATAACATTTTGGGAAATATTTTTAATGGATAAAAATATACAGAGTAAGATACTTATATATATTAAATTAAGAATACGGCAGTTAAACAAAATAGATACAAACTAAATTGCAAATACAAGTTGTGGATATGAATTTTAATAAAGAACAAAAGCTCCGCGATTGTAAAAGTCGCCCAATGCACCACAAAGGGTTAAAAGAATGGCAGAATAAGAAAAAATAGGTACAGATTAATTGAAAAATGAAGGCAAGGTAGAGTATTGAGATAAAGATACTGACGTTGAAGGCAAAATAAAATTCATTGAAAATAAATCTGTAGACGCATATTCAAACAATTAAAAAACAAATAGAGAATGCAATAAACGATTTGGGAATAGATTCAGGGATAGAAATAAATACCGATACTCATACATACAGCGTGAATCAAAGTAACTGTCGCACCTACATATATTAATACCAATTACACAAAAAGAAGCAACACTGGAAAACATATGTTGTTTTTTTACGACTCTGGCATTAATTGTACACTTATTGCATGAACCGTTTCAAAAGATTTGCCAATAATAATAATAATATTGCGAAAGGAAATAAGTGCACAGATCCTTCGCCGGCACGCAAGCCACAACTCGCAAAATGATAGAGTGTACGTAGCTTGCGTGGCAGAAATTTCTAAAGAAAAAAAATCATTGAAAGATTTCAAAATGTTTCGTCAATCATAGTTTTGGGCGTTTTCTCTGAAAAAGGCAACATGCCCCTTCTTCTTATCGAAAAAAGCGTTAAAATAATTTGGAATATTACTGAGAATATGTTTTAGAGAACTATCTTATGCGGCATGCCAAGCAAATTTACAGAGAGGGTCACTTTTGTTTTCAGCAAGACTCTTTTCCAGCAAAAAAGGCAAAAATCGTTCAAAGGTGGTGCAGAGCAAATTTACCATGTTTTATTTCTGTCGAAGGAATGAACTCCATCACCCCCTGACCTAAGCCCCTGGACTTTTCTATTTGGGGTATAATGCTGAGCAAATTAACGAACATAAACACATGACTGTAGATAAATTTAAGCGATCAATGAAAATATCAGATATACCTGAAAACCAGATGAGTGCCGAATGTTCCTTTTTCACAAATTGTTTTAAATTTTTAAAAAAAATTAATGGTGAAAGATTCGAATTTAAAGATGAAGAGTTATAAAGAATGCTAACAATAAAAAATAAAAATTTTTGTTTAATAAAGTTTACACAGTGCTTTTGATTTATGGCATAAAACAAGTGCGACAGTTATTTTGATTCACGCTGTGTATTAAAATTTGTAGAAGCTAACATAAATATAAATAACTACTTATACCACTAATTACTTACACATTCATTTTTAATGTACAATTGATCTGTGATTCCGAAAATTTCATTTTTTGTCACTCCGTTTTCGAGATATTGCCCACTGTAGTTATTAAAAAAAATATATGTCCTACTTTGCTTGTAGCATTGTTTGTAATTAGTTTTAATAGCTTTAACTCGATATATTATCTGTTTGATTATTTTTGTTGGTTCTGGAGATATATGCTAAGCATTACAAATTTTTTTGTAAACAAAACTGCAGTGGGCAATATCTCGAAAACGGAGTTACAAAAAAAAACGACATTTTCGGCATTAATTGAACATTCTGGCTGTAAACCAGTGTTATCTAACACGCCGTATATAAGAGGGGAAAACTGGGGCTCAAAGCCTCCCTGAGCAATAAAAAATCTATTTTTTATCAGAAATTAGAATTATTTGAAACGAAAAAGCGATCTGGTTACAATATCCTTGAACTTCTTCTGACTTCGCATCATGAACAATATTATGTGAGTATCAACGCACCTCTTGGTAACTCGGACCATTGTACCATTTGCGCGGTTTTTCCATATTCTAACCCCCACACCTCTATGCCAAAAGCCCCCAAGAGAACTGTTTGCCTTTATGGAAAAGTAAATTGAACTGAGTCAAATAATTTTTATCGCAAATTCAATTGGAAATTATGTTTCGCTGATAGAAATGGGAATGCCGCGGATGTCATGGTACATACTGTTATTTTATTCGGTATGCTATCTTTCATTCCCGATAAGACGAGAAGCATTAAACCAAAGGATTTCTCATGGTTTAATGAGACTTGCAGTCAGGTCCAAAGGAAAGCCTTCCAGAAATGGCAGTCTAACAATAATACTGATACCAAAAGACTTTGCATCGATGCAAGGAATCACTGTAATGCAGCTTTAAAACAATATTCAAGAACAGGTTCGTTTGTGTCTGCCTCATTTCTTTTAAGAGTAAAGAATCTGACATTGTCATCGATTCCATATGATGAAATCTTCTCTGACTTGGTTGATGGAGCGTACCTGTTGGCTGGATTGTTTGCACAAAATTTCACTCTTAAGGATACCTTTCAGGAATTGCCCTTTATTGAGGATAGATCTTCTGCCATGCAAGAGATTTAATTTCAAACGAGAGTAGGTTAAAGGGTCTTTACAAATGTCAACATAAACAATACTTCTGGTACTAAAGCATAACACCAATTGTGCTTAAAATGTGTCCTTCTTCGCTGGCTCGGCCGTTGAGCAACCTTTTTAACATCTCCTACAGAACAGGAGTATTTCTATCTTGTTTGAAGGTTGCAAATGTCACAGGAAGGACAAAAACCAGTACCTAAAAAGGGCGATGCCAAATTTCCGACAAGCGGATGGATTGCCCCTTAGCTCCCCTCATTATGAATGTTCAGAATGTTGCGGAATCAAACGCTTTAACCCATTAATGACTAATGGGTATTAAAATACCCATAAAACAGTGTTTACGAAAGGCAATATCTCGAAAGTGGTAGGAGATATCGAAATATTTTTTTAAAACATTACGGAAAAATGAAAATATTTATTGTCTTTACAATGTGAAACGAAATTCATACAATTAAATGTTCCTTTTCGAGATCGAAGATGTGTGATTTTCAAAAATAACAAAATCCATATATAAAGCTATTTAGAAAATTAGAAAATGGAAAGATCGAGGGAAAAATTCGTGGTCAGTTTGCCTCTAGTATCTTCTTTTTATCAGGTGTGCATTATGACAAAAGAATGTTGCCATATATGCAAATTTTTATTAACACCAAGAACCCGGGTTAGCCAATTGGGTATTTAAATACCCAATGCAGATCTCAAATACGGTGCCAGTTACAAACCTGAAATTTTGCAAAGCAACTTCTATGGCCTATATAACTTTCCAGAAACATTTTGAAAAAAAACGTACGGCGGAATCTATGAGCAGTCTTTAATGGGTTAAACGTTCTGGGCATTTCGATCCAATCTGATCTACGTTAGAATGCTCATATCTTTGATGTGTTGAAAGAAGCGGAAAAAAGTGCCGACACTTGCAAAGACTGAGATGAAACTTATCTCAGAAACTATAAAAGCTAGGGCCATGAAATTTTGTACAAATAAGTTTAAGCCTAAATTAATTAACAGCACAAATTAGAATTCTAGGTCAACTGCATCGCCTACCTCCCATAGAAACCATATTTTTTTTTTAATAAAAAAACACGCATAACTTTGCTTATATATATTTTTAAATAGTATTGGGGGTTGGAATTAGTTTTAAAGGTTTTCTAAGAGATGGCGTAACTATCAATAGATCGCATCGGGCACACCTGTGACTATATTCATTTCAAAGCACATTGTCTAAGCTTCATTTTTCAGTATGTGTCATTCCACTGAAGTGTAAACAACATATATTTTTTTCTCTGTGAACATGTCGACTTTCGTTCCAACAAAACGCAATTTGCGGGAAGGTTTACTTTTGTGCTTCCATTTGAAGAAAAAAGCGGTTGAAGCACAACGCACGCTTACTGAGGCTTACGGGGACTATGCTCCATCGATTTCTACTTGTGAGTACTGGTTCCGTCGGTTTAAAAGTGGTGATTTTGATACGGAAGACAAAGAGCGTCCGGGCCAGCCGAAAAAGTTTGAAGATGAGGAATTGGAGGCTTTGCTCGATGAAGACCCGTGTCAAACCCTTCAAGAATTGTCAGAATCATTGGGAGTCGACTTATCAACGGTCGGCAAACGCTTGAAGGCCATGGGAATGATTCAAAAGCAAGGAAATTGGGTGCCGTACCAGTTGAAGCCGAGAGACGTTGAACGGCGATTTTGCATGTGCGAACAACTGCTTCAACGGCATAAAAGGAAGAGTTTTTTGCATCGTATTGTCACTGGCAATGAAAAGTGGATCCATTACGATAATCCTAAGCGAAAAAAATCGTGGGGACCACCCGGCCATGCATCAACATCGAGGGCCAAGCCGAATATTCATGGCGCCAAGCTTATGCTGTGTATTTGGTGGGATCAGAAGGGTGTCGTGTACTATGAGCTGCTAAAACCTAACGAAACCATCACTGGGGAACGCTACCAACAACAATTGATGCAATTGAGCCGAGCATTAAAGGTTAAACGGCCGGAATATGCCAAAAGACACGACAAAGTGGTTTTTCAACATGACAACGCACGGCCACATGTTGCAAGAACCGTCAAGGAAACGTTGGAGGCGCTGAATTGGGATGTGCTACCCCACCCGCCTTATAGCCCAGACATAGCCCCTTCCGACTACCACCTATTCAGATCGATGACGCATGGCTTGGCTGAGCAGCGCTTCACTTCTTACGAGGATACCAAAAAATGGGTCGATTCGTGGATTGTCTCAAA
Source organism: Dichetophora obliterata (assembly GCA_963920525.1). Lineage (NCBI taxonomy): Eukaryota > Metazoa > Arthropoda > Insecta > Diptera > Sciomyzidae > Dichetophora > Dichetophora obliterata. The sequence goes on along the minus strand of OY986438.1, from coordinate 9,163,487 downwards.
AGACGAATCGTTCTACCGGCGCGGAATCCATATGCTGCCAGAAAGATGGGAAAATGTTGTAGCTAACGATGGACAATACTTTGAATAATATACATTGTACCGTTGTTTCTAAATAAATGCTCAAAAACCGAAAAAAAACCTTTAAAATTAATTCCAACCCCCAATATATTTAGTTTATTTAACTTCACTTAAACGTCATGCTAAAAATATGTCAAATCGGATAACTTTCAGATATGTCTCCTATAAAAGAACATTACCAAGTTAACGAAATTAAAAATTTTTTTTTAAAAATGCCTGCTAATACAAAACAAGGTCAAGGTCAACTGCATCGCCTACCTCCCATAGAAACCATATTTTTTTTTTAATAAAAAAACACGCATAACTTTGCTTATATATGTTTTTAAATAGTATATTTAGTTTATTTAACTTCACTTAAACGTCATGCTAAAAATATGTCAAATCGGATAACTTTCAGATATGTCTCCTATAAAAGAACATTACCAAGTTAACGAAATTAAAAATTTTTTTTTAAAAATGCCTGCTAATACAAAACAAGGTCACAACTTGTTTTAAATTATGAATTCTATTTTACTTTTCTTTAAACTCTCTACAAATTGTCTTAGAAATCAGTGCATTTTAAGGCAAAATTTGCTTTTTAAAATTTTTTTCAAATTAAGTGGTTTTTTTTAAAAGCAGCAGATGCAGCAGGTTTTTACAGAAACAGAAGGTAGAAGTTTTTACAGAAACAGAAGGTAGAAGTATGATTTTTTATGATAGTTATAGCTTTCGACTTAAATAACGCTTAATTAGCTAGATATTTTCTACTAAATTTTACTTAAATTTTCAGTCCTTGAAAAATTTACAGTCATATTTCAACGATTTTTTTATTTTTATTTATTAACTTTTTTTATTGTATTTTATACTAAATTCAATGGCGATTAAGAAATAAAAAAGTACAAAAAACAAAACCTTGAAATATACTTTGTGGTTGAAGTTATTATTGTTTAAACTTGATGTTTAATATTGTGTATTTTGTGGGTTTTTTGAGCTCATTTTTGTTAAAACAGTTTCGACTTTGACGAATTTTATAAAAAAACCATACAATACAAAATTAAGTTTTTAATACCACATTCATAATAAAGGGTACGCCAAATAACTTTTTTGTTTTTGGAAATTCTGTAAAAAAAAATCTACTAAATATTTTCTCAAATTTCTTTTTTTATTTGAAAGTACTATTCTTCCGGTTAATAATGGAAAATAATTTCATTCAAATGACTGCCTCGGCTGGCCATGCAGTAGCCTACACGATGGGTCCAATTTTTTAGCATATTATCGATTGTGTACAGCTGTATTTCACCAATGGCTTCACGAATATTGTCCTTTAAAGCGTCAATTGTCTCTGTCTTGTCGGCGTATTACTTATCGTTGAGGGCACCCCACAAATAAAAGTCCAACGGTGTCAAATCGCAGCTCCGAGGTGGCCAAACGACATCAGCTCTGTGGCTGATAATGCGATCTCCAAAAACAGGGCGCAAAACATCGAGTGTAGCTTCGGCTGTGTGGCACGTAGCGCCGTCCTGTTGAAACCAAATGTTGCCAATATCCTCCTCTTCACTTTTCGTGAACAAAAATTCGTTCAAAATGGCCCGATAACGATCGCCATTGACTGTAACGGCCACTCCTTGCTCATTTTCGAAGAAAAATGGCCCAATTATGCATCTGGACCAAAATCCGCACCAAACAGTGACTCGTTTTGGGTGCAGCGGCTTTTCAATGTATGCGTGCGGGTTTTCTGTGCCCCAAATGCGACAATTTTGCTTGTTTACATAACCGCCAAGATCAAAATGAGCTTAATCTGAAAAGATGATTTTTTTTTGGCAAAATCGGCACCTTCTGTAAGTCGATCGCAGTCCCACTTCCCAGCGTTGTTCAAGCGTAAACACAACCTTTATTCGTTTAGCGGAAGGATAAAACTAATTATCTGTCAAATCAGACATGAGCTAAGTGTTACCATTCACGAAATAAGCACTAGTTGAAAAAAAACGTTATATGGCGAACCCTGTACATGTTTTTTAATCTGACAAATAAAAATATTTTTTATAAAATTTAACAAAAAAAAAACAACCCAAATGCCATCCTAAAATTAAAAAAAAAGCGCAAAAAATATTTCACTTCAGTTGGTCTACGCATTATCTACACCTCATATATTAGGCCGAAAATGGAGTGTAACTCGCACTTTTGGGCAGGGGCTAAAGATCTTTTTTGGAGCTTCTGGACCGAATTAAGCGTCGTGGGATATGCATGATGGGGGATGAAAGCATTTAATTCTCTCTCTACTCTCTTGGGCATCGATGTAATGCTGGTTGCCTCAGCCTTCTGTATAGGTATTACCATGGGAAGTGCTTAAGAGATATACATGGCCTGACGCCACCAGATCGTGTTTTTTTCCCAGGTCCACACGGGCAGCTGTCCAAGCCCACTCTTTTACCGCTGCCTCGATGGCCAACAGAACCTAGCATTACCGAGACAATTGGTTTTTAGTCACATGGCGTGTTCCGCGGCAGTTTCGAGCTGTGCAAGTTTGAAACAAATTTTCACCGACACTATTCCATCTATCCAGTCTCAAACTAACTATCATCCATTCTCCGAATCAACACAATGGTTACACATTTATAGGGGGCGTCTCCTGAGAGTTGGTACAGTATAAAAAATGGGTATCTTTTATCTTTATTGTGTATTAATATATTTTATTTCTTATTAAAATGTGTTTTAAATTTATAGGTACCATTTTCTTATATATTTTATCTCTATTTCTAAACATTCTTTTTATCTCATCAAGCCCTATTTTTATACCATATCTTCATCTTCAATTTTCTTTCTATATGTATTTCTTTTCAGCTTAATCTCATGAATATTTATTATATATTAAGCATTTGAAAACTTTTTAATTATATAATATATACATTTTTTTAACACAAAGAGGTATAAACTTTTAATGTCTGTCCTCTTTCACCAACAAAAGTGTGCCGCCTCAAAACTGTCTTGTTAACTTTAGGAAATTGACAAACAACATTATTATAATTGGCACTCTAGTGTTTTCAGCGTTGCTTCTACAACTAAATTAATTAATTTTGATATTCTTGCCGAATACATGGCACAAAAATTTTAATAAAGTAAATAATTTCGTGTGCTAAGTTGCTAATTTTGGCGTTGCTAAGCAATGCCTAAAATGACAGCATCAAAATTTATAAACATCAAATAATTAGTTAAAACAGCAAGAATTGTATTTAAACAACAGCAATTTGAGGCGTTCAAATTATGTCAGTGCAGTTGTACCGGCAACACACGCGGAAAACCATTCAATTCATTCAGCAACAGTGAAAACAAATCAAACTAATTTGAAACAAATTTATGTCGAACATTGGAATATATCGTTTATAACGTTCAAATGAATTTGATGACGACAGCATTCGAAAAAAAGAAAATTGAAAAACTCTGTTTATTATTGTTAATTTTTGTAGCGCGTTTTTGCTTTTTAATTTATTGCGATGATGTGCGCGCAAATTAGAGCAAAAATCAAAGCTAAGCCGCGGCGCACAGTGGTTTCAGAGTGGAATTAAATCAACTTTTTCATGTTGCAGTTTTTGTTCGGTTTTTTATAAATTAAAGTAAAGAAATGTTTTAATAACATTTGTAAAATAAGATAAGTTTTCTCAATTTTTGTGGACGCGCAGTGAATATCGGCAAAATGATTTTAAGCCAGCTTTCGGTAGAACCCGCTCCGACATAATTGCTTATATTCACTTAAATCTTTTTAAATACAATATTGTGATGTATCTTAAACACAAGTTTTTAATGATAAAAATTTTTTACATTATTTTTATTATCTTAATAATTTTATTAAGACCATGTTTTTCACAGATTCCAAAGTTTGATGAACCAGAACTAAGTTATCGACTATAAAAATCTAACCATAAAACTATAAAAATCTTAAGCTTCACGCTTTTAGTAAGCATTTAAGAAAAAAAAAATTGGCTGCTTAAAGCTGCCAGCCTGCTTTTAACGAACAAAAGAGTGAATGCATATTTATACCCATATGCTTACAGCTAGGGATGCCAATCCCGGGATCCCGATCTTTTTTAAGACTCGAATATCCCGGGATTATTCGATTTGATTATTCGGATTGTTGAAAACCATCTTTTTAATCTATATATATAAAAATTGTGTAAAAAATGTATAGTAAAACATCAATTGAGAATGGCTGGGCCGATTTGTCTAAAATTTTTTTTCAGTTGTTTATAATTGCCAGGAGAAGGTTTTTACGAAGGAAAATTTTGGAAAAACCCTCCGGGAAAGTCCGATAGGTGGCGTTGGGGTGGACTTATATCGAAAATTTGAATTTATGGACCAATTTAACTGAAATTCAGAATGTATGTTTGTTTAATCATAAGAAAATAATTTGTGTATAAATGGACACGGTAGGTGGCGCTGGGGTGGACTTATTTCGAAAATTCAATGGCGTGAAAAGTGATTTTGGTATTGCCACAATTTTGAAATGCAATCCTGGTACGAGGGGGGTAGCGAAGCACACCGGGTTCAGCTAGTATCTAATAAAATTTTTCAAACTACCATCACATATATCCCCCTTTCAACGATCAACGATCGAACTAACAAGTGTTGAGGCGGAGCGGTGTTAATCCTCTGTAGGTCTTATATGCAATAAATTAAGGTCTAAGTTAGGGGATAAAACCATCAATGCTTTAATTTCATAAAGATCGTATTTTGATCAAAAGAAGGAATATTTTTACTGAGCTCTCAATAGAAAGGGTATTGTATTAATTTTTTACTTAAATGCATTGATTTTTTTTATTTTAATTTGAATGTATTATAGCATATAATTAAAGGGAGGCTTTAACTCAAAATGGTTCAAATTAAGGCATATTTATGGCAAAATTTTATTACATACACAAAAAATTTTATTTGCATGTTATTTCTACATCATCACGCTGATCGCCTGAAAATAAAATGCTTTCAAAGAAAGACTCTTGAATGCACATCTTTTACAAAAATGGAAAATTAAGAAAATTTCGAAGCGTGGAAAAAAAGTGGAAAAAGTGGAAAAAATTTGACATTTTGACTATATTGTTGCGCGTAAAACCAAGAAAAATTTTCCAAAGAAGCTTATTTTGTTAAAAGATGTGTTGAAATACAATAGAAACAGATTAATAATAAATTATCATTGGTTGATTAGCTTGCATTCAGTAGTTTAGCCAGTTTTGAAAAAGTATGTTTCAAGAAAAATCGTGCTTAAAGTTAGTCTTCTTAGTTAAAGAAGAATAACGGAATTGATTTATTGAAAGATAATTGAACAATAATCAATCTAAAAAAAATTTAATTTTAAAAAATTGTTGTTCAAATACTGATTTAAAATAAATTTATGTAGGCAGTTAATGCTAAAGTTTAGTATGCTGTAGGAACAAAAAATTTTAGGCTTTTAATTCTACATGCGAAATTTTGGTATAGCCCAGCGCTGGATTTAAAATAAATTTATGTAGGCAGTTAATGCTAAAGCTTAGTATGCTGTAGGAACAAAAAATTTTAGGCTTTTAATTCTACATGCGAAATTTTGGTATAGGCCAGCGCTGGGCGCTCCATAGCTCACTGAACGCTCTCTAATCGTAACTTTTCACTTGTACACAAAACTCACAACAGAAGAGAATATTATTCAGTCGTTCGCTGACGGTGATGCTGTGAAGACCTATGTCGAAAATTTTATGTACACTCTGAAAAAAAAACTTTTTGGTTTGTAGATTCATGTATTTTTGAGTTTTTTATTTAATTAATGTTTAATGTAATTCACACATATTGCCTATTAAGATTCACTGAACTATTTTTTTCATATTATTTGAATTCATTAATTTTTTTATACTTAATTTTTTGAGGTTTTAATTATAATTTTAATGATTCGTGAATATTAGCTTTTAGTTATATTAAAACAAAAACAAAACATCTAAAAATAATGTTTGACTCTGAACCGCAAATCGATTTCTGTTCTTCAGAGAACCTTTCTTGCAAAGCAAAATATATAATTTGCCACTGCAAGCAAACTGATATAATTTATTTGCCTAGAAGAAAATGCTGGAGCATGTCATTACTGCAGAAGAAGAAATAGTTAACAATACTAATGACTAAAAATAAAACGCAAACACAAAAATAAAAAACAAATTACAATATGTCTGGAAGTATTAACACACAAACTTGCAAATCTAGATAATTGTGAAAACTATTTCGCTCAGTACTAACAAGACAAAATAAAATCCCTCCAGGAAAAATCGGAAGGCTTCCATCTAAAAGTGATAAAGAAACATTCCCCACCGTATCTTTTGAAAGCTTAAGGGTAGTTTTGTATTTATATTGTTTCCCCACCGTATCTTTTGGAAGCTTAAGGGTAGTTTTGTATTCATATTGTTTCCAAACCGCTTCTTTAAGAATGCATGTGGAAACTTTTATTTATTGTCAAGCATTGACAATAGAAAATATTAATATCATTGTTTTCTAGCCGCTTATTTTAGAATTCCATAGTCTAGTGGTAGCGCGCTCGACTGTCGCTCAGGGGTCCCGGGTTCGAATCCTGGCCGAATTCATCATTTTCACAACAAGGGAGAAGAATGTTTCCACATGACTTTTTAACACAGCGGGGAGGAATGCTTCCCTCTAATGACATGCTATGTTAAAAAAGCAATGGAGTGTGCAACAAAGGGGAATGCTTCCTACATTCCATGGAATGTTTCCTGAACATTATTGTTAAATGTCAAATTTCCACGCCAATTAAATGTACGGCCATATAAAGGCAGCAACATTTTGACATTTTGACATCTCGAAAATCCAGGGATCAAAAAAAAAAACTCCAAAAAATGCCATCCCTACTTACAGTACACCACAGCAAAATTTTTGAAACAAATGTGACATGCATTCTTAGGGACACTGATTCTAGAAGTAATACTATAGATCCCACTGTGCTTCTTCTTAGCCTTATCAAGAAATGCTGTTAAGAGGCATTATTATAGACTACTTCTGGAAGACTTTGAAATAGACATTTAAATTCAATTAAAGAAAAAAAAATTATATATTAATATTATATATGATTTAGATATTTTCAGTGGAATTTTTTTAACTACCAAAAACCAAAAAAGGGATATTTTACTTGGGATTTTTTTAACCTCAAACAAAACCCAAATACTTTTCATTTCCAACACCAAAATCAAGATAAAATAAAATCGGGAAAAGGGATAGTTTTCGTGGGATTTTTTTAAACCCCCTTCACTAAAACCATTTCATTCCATGGAATACTTTCCTAGAGTTCTATTAGAAAACACCAACTAAAATGCTTTCATTGAAGGGTTGATAAAAATCTTCCATTGAAAAAATTCTGGAAGCACTTCTAGAGAGGACTAAGAAAAGCATTCCTTCCAATGACATGCATACGTTAAAAGAATGCCTTCTGGGTATGAAAGTGCAAGGGATGGAATTCAAGACTTTCCCCTCCACTTTATCTTCTTTTGGAAGCACTATTTTTGCCATGGACATTGTCAAAGAGTGTGCAATTTTTTCCTGTTCTTTCTTTTTCTTAGTTTTATTATAAAGATAATTATTAAAGAAATTTTTAGAACTTAGGGAAATAGTGGGCGGTGGGATAGGCATTTTTTTAAATATACCCAGCAAAATATTTCAGAAAATGTGACATGCATTCTTAGGGATACTGCTTCCAGAAGACATTCTATAGATACAATTAAGCCGTTTATTTTGAAAGTGGCATAAGTCACTTTGTTTTTATGTGTTAATTTAAAGGGTTTTGCATTTTAACACGTTTAAAAATATGGATGGTAACTTTCGAGAAGATTTACTTGTATTTGTTATGTCATGATACTGATATTTTTCTCAGTATAAATAATTTCGTATAAACATTAAAAAATCACCACTTTTCATTACGGTAAAGTGACTTAAGCCACTTTCAAAATAAATAGTTTAGAAAAATGAGTGACTTATATTAATTTTGTCCGACGTATTTTACTGAAGTGATGTTTTGAAAGGGCAGTGATTTACTAAAATTGTTGAATAAATTACATATATGTATAATAATTTATATTTTTATTAATAATATATTAATCTAATAAAAGTAATATAAAGGTTTGATTTAAATATTCTTTATTTTAATATTCATAAAATACAAAAATAATTAGTTCATGTAGAAACATTATGTAATTATAAGTAATGTATAATAGGAAAATATATATCAGCTCAATTTAATTCTCATCATCAAAAGAAGTGATTAGGTCCTCGGAAATCGTGGTTTGTTTCAAATTTTTAAAATAAATGTGGTATATTGGCGGTATATAACTAAGCAAGTCCATCATGTCTTTGTATTTTGCTGAAGAAACAGGACGAGATCCAGCGTATAACGGATCCATCTTTATTTGTGAATAACGCCTAGGTGTTCCTTTTGGTAACAAATCTAAAGTTAGAAATTCATCTTTTTCATCTAAAGTTAGTTTATAAAACATTTTATAGGGAATATCATGGTAAAATCGTATCCATTGAATTTTTAGCCAATTCACTTTGTTTTAGTCTGTATTTACTTTCTTATTTGAAACAGAATTTTCCAATGAATGTGTTGAAATAAAATCTTTTCCCTCCATGTTGTGTACTGTGAAGGATTTTTTCGGCAGGCGGCTATCACGCTATAATAATCTTTTGGAATGTATAAAACATTTGTTTTTTTCAAGGCCGTTTCTATTACATCAAAGTCACGATCATTTGGTAAGTATGAATGGCCCGAAATTAAAAATTTGTGATCTAGAATTTCAATATCATTTTCTGAAGACTGAACAATTTTCATCCAAGTTAATGCCAGTTTTAAGTTACGATTTTGTCCTGTACATGAGTCACTATATGTAATAATATACTTTTGAGTTATGACATTCTTAAGATGTTTTATACAACACGAAGCAACTTCCTGAGAACCTCTTGATGCTATGTTTCATCCCAAACATACATGTCAATATTATTGTTATGAAAATTATGGAATCCTAAATTTAAAACGTACATATTCCTTTTGTAATATGATATGGAAGTCGTTAGTTTGGGAAAAGGCAATGCTTTTTGAAAGTCAAATGAAAATCCAAAATATTCATCTGGATTTTCAGCTGCTTTTTTCTGATCTTCTTGTAGACACTTTCTGGCCATTTCTGCCGATCTCAAATGTAAATCGTGTTGAAAGTTTAATTGCATTTTTTCACCTTCATCCTCACAAGCTTGAATCTGTACTTTTAAAAGATCGCATTTTTGACATGTGTCTTTTCTAGGTTGATGAAAGTGCAAATTAAAGTAATTTTTGAAGCATTTCCTGTATATCCACTCGTTAACGTGTTGTTGTTTATCATTTTTACACTTTTCAAGATATAGATTGTACATTTTCCTAATAGTTAGATCTGCGGCCTTATTATCTAACTGTGAGTTTTAAAGTATACACTTTTTCTGACTGAACTCACCGGCTTAAAAGCAGTGAGTTTTTGTGACAGCTCGTGTACACTTTAAAACTCACAGTTACAGAATAGGGCCCCTGGACTTAAATATTTTCTATGGGGATTATGACTCCTTGTGTAATGGCTACTAAAGGCAGGAAAGCTTTGAATGTGCTCTTTGGCTGCAATTATGAGAGCTTCTTCAGTTTTTCTTCTGGAATCTTCAGATTTCCCAAGTAAATCTTCTCCAGGAACATCCTTTTTAAGAGCACGATCCAGACGTCCTTCTGAGATGTTGAAAGTATCCAGAAAGAATGTTTTACAAACCAACACACTTACATTTTCATGTGTCAAATAATATTTAAATTGACATTGTCTTGGTTTTGACTTGTAGTTTCTTGGTCTTCTCTTTTTGGGTATTTCTCGTTTAACTATACTATGTAAAAACAAATTTTGCTTCGTAAAGTTTGCCAGCTTCCAAAATTTATCAAAGATAAGTTGTCGATTAAGAGAACTTATTTTTTCTTTACAATTTTTTAAACAACAAGGTTTAACTGCAATTCTTTTGGTAAAAATAATTTTGGAGGTTGCTGTTACGTATTTTTCACCACTATTTCTTTTTTCCTTAATAATGTTTTGAGTATATTCTTTTGCATTTCTGCATCCCCTTTTTCGTTCACGATGAGTTTCTGTTCCTTCCGTTATGCTGTTTTCCTTTTCTGATGACTCCATAGAAGTCGATTCTTCATCTGATGAAATTACTCTCATATGTCTCTTTCGGGGGTTAACGGTTTTTCTCATTTTAGACATTTTTTCTATAAAATAATAATGCGCATTGAAAGCCACCTAATTCCATAACTGCAATAAGTATGTTTTACCTGATTCGCTGTCTGATAACATCATATAACTGCACTATTCTTTCGCACTTACAAAAATAAGTCCAATGACCACAACTTTTTTACAAATACTGAAAATAATTAAATACAATACTTCACACCAGTGTTGCCACAGAGTAGAACTCTCTCCAGTGTAATTATTCCACACACCGCTTGACTATGGATTTATATGCAGATACCAAACCTAAATGACGCGTAAGCGTGATGATCGTAGTATTTTTCTTTTTCCGAATATACTGTCGATTGAAATTTTTTTTTGCGAATGCGAATCTTAAAATGCGAATGCGAATACGAATGTTGTAATATTTATTTTAGCGAATGTATAAAACGATGCGAATAATTATATTACGGTCGTTACATCCCTAGTCTATACCATTGTCGATATTGTGAGTCCAAATATAGCTCATACTTTTCAACCAAAAACATTAAATATTTTTCAAAAAAGATTACCATCCTTCAATATTAATTTGCAGCAACTCGATAATGCGTGTTTTTTATATTATATAGTAATTTTTATTAAAAAATAAAAAAAATTTATATGCATGTGTAATTTTGTCGCAAAATGTGTAATATTTTTATGCTCCGTGTGTAAAATGTAGTTTCGTTGGTGGCAACACTGCTTCACACACACTTATCACATGTTTCTATTTCTTTCACACTAAGGCCCATAATTAATTTCTCGAGTACAGCGACTTACGCCACTTTCAAAATAAACATGTTTGCTATACCGTTAATTACCAAAACTTCTCTCGAACAAATCTCAATAGTTCTCAACTTATTGAGTGCAAAATTTTTTAAAATGAAAAGATACAGTTCAATTGTATTTAGTGTTACCATTAACTCGATTTTTTTGAAAAAGTGACTTATGCCACTTTCAAAATAAACGGCTCAATTGTGCTTTTTCTTAGCCTTATCGAGAAGCGCTTTCAAGAATGCCTCATAACCGTGGAAGGTATTCCATTAGTATTTAAATTCAATAAACGTAAAAAAGGGGCATATAATATTAATAGATATTTTCCGTGAAATTTTTTAAACAACAAAAAACGCAGCCAAGGGCTCAAAAAAATCTTCCATTGAAAAATTCTGGAATCACTTCTAGAGAAGACTAAGAAAAGCAGTCCTTTCAATGACTTGCATATGTTAATGCTATGCAAATATTGTATAAAAAGTATGGGAGGTGGGCGTGGTTTTTGCTTTCATACATTTCCTTCCACTCTAATGTATATCCTTAAATACCCTTTTGTATTTTATGCACCCATCATTTTAAAATAACATATCTTTGTCATGAAGTAACTCTTCAACTCTTCAACTCTTTTAGGTTTTGGAAAAAATACTAAATTATAATCAAAAATAATAAGGGATTTTCAGGAAATTTTTTTTTTCAAAATCATTTTTTTTTTGAAAATTTTCTAGAATATTTGTTTGCTTTCTAGAAAACGGAGGTACATAAAAACAATTATTCCTGAGATCAGTGGATATTTTCTGACAGTTCTACATGTTCGGAATGTAAAATTCGATTTCTAGTTTTTTTCCGTCTAGCATGAGCTTTTGTCTCTCTGTGCGGCGCGTCGCCGACTGCTGCTGCTTCTGAATAAGTTTTTAGGCTATGAATTTTTACTAAAGAACTCTAGTTTAGTTTGGTTTGATAGGTTTTTTTTTTGAGTTAAATAATTTTTTGATGTATCGAAAATGTTCGTCATTTTAATGACGCACAGCAAAAAACCGCGGCTATTTGTTAAAAAAGAAATATTTGTCCCTAACCAAGCGGGGCTGCTGTCGATTTGTGGCAACATTTTTGGCTCAATTTAATATTTTTAAAATTTTGTTGTTGTTGTTATGCGATACATTTTCTAAATGATTTTTCCCTCAGTTTTGTTGAGTTAATGTCAATAAAAATGTTTTGTTTATTTGTACAAATCATTAAAAATAAATTTTAACGAAATTTTTATTATGCACAAATATTTAAAATAAATCGTTGTTTTATGACCGGAGCAATATTTAGTGATGCGTAATTTTAGCTGGCAACGCTTAGCTATTTATTTTAAACTGTTCAAATATTTGTCTTTGTAAAATATGCAAAAATTTCAAAATTACATTTATTTAATTTGTTGTAATTTGACAACGCTTGGCTGGTGCTTGAGCCAACCAACAAAAGCTCAGCGGCAAATTGAAGCTATTGCTGAGCTTAAAGTTTAGCCAAGCGTAAGAAGGAGACAATTATGATAATGTAAATGCAAAACGCAAATTTTCCGCATTATATTTTATATAAATAAATAAATATTTAATTTAGCGCTAAGAGTGGCAAAACCTTAAACTTTTTGAACACTTTATTTATTAAATTAAAATGAAATTTGTAAATATATTTTGCTAAAGCATACAAAGTAATTTTTGGGAATTCCATGCATATTTCACGCCAATTTTATATAAATAACTCTAAACTTGTTGGCAACCATTTTTACAAAAACAACACACATAATAACAAAAGCTGCACAAGCAACCACAGTATTTCTAAAAACAATTTAAACTAATTTGCATGTTAATGCATATTTTTTGACAACATTTTCGAACAATAAATTATTATTTGCACAGAATAAATCAGCAAAATGACAACAGTAACAACAACAATAATAACAACAATAACAACAATAATAACAACAACAACAACAACAACAAAAACGTGCCATCACAGTTTTTTAAGACAGCAAAAAACGTATTTAGCATATTTTAAAGACTGATTGAATTAATTGAGAACAAATATTTTATAAACTTTTTATTTAAAATGACAAAAAAAGAACAACAAAAAAAATTAATAAAAAAAAAAAATCTTAAAACTTAAGTTTTGTTGACAAACAATATTTTTGTCCTTCTACTCATTCATCTTCTGTTTTGTTTTGTTTTTAACCTCAAAAAAATTTGAAAAAATTCGCATAAAAGCTTAACTAAAAAAAAAAACTTTACGTTACTTTTATGCGTTGACAAGCTTGCTATAATTTATAGCAAATTTCACAAAATATATGATAAATACGAAAATAGCCAAAACTACCAGCTTCATTCTAGCCTTGAACTTTAAATATAATCGTCTATAGTCTTATATAAAAAAACCGTCTTCGATTTTGATGTTAATTTTATGATTTTGAAGTTTATTGATGTCGACGCAATTAGTTAATGTCGTAAAACTGACGCCGAATATATATATACAAATAAAAAAGGTGAAGAATAAACTAATTCTATTAAAAACACACAGCACAAAAATAAAAAAAATAAAAAAAAAAATTAAAAACAAACAATAAAAAAGTTGCTGCCTTCCTTAAATTTAAATATTTTGAAAATTCAATAACGGTTTGTATAGTAATTAAGTCTTGGCTTTTGCAGTCTTGCTCAACATTTCAACTCAACAAGTTTCCATTTCTAACCTCTAATCGTTTAGCGCCAAATTTTAATGCAAATATTTTTTATTGTCTTGTCTGAGCATTGTATTAAGATTTGACTTAATGCATGTCTGAGATTTGAGCTTGCCATTTGCTTTGGGGGCGCGACTTTGCACCTAACATGGTAATGCAATTTGTACTTGTCATTTATTCATGAGTTTTTAAAAACAATTGCATTAAAATCTGTCAACGTCTGGTTTTTGTTTGAATTAATTGAAATTGTTTTTAATCAACCACCTCTAATGAGCTTACAGCCTAACACTCGTACAGGCCATTCTTCTATTACCGATCATGCAGGAGCAGTTCCTGGCAATATCGATTACACTATTGTCACTCCCTCATTCGAGAATGGCTTTCACACAGTAATCCCAACCAGAGTAGAATGGTGCAGTAATTACTGCAGTAATTACTGCAAAGTCGGATAAGGCCTCTTTTCTATGGATCTGGACATCAGATTTTCATACAACCTGCCAGATCATTGCAGCGTCTTCCAGGCTGAAATAATAGCCATTTATAAAGTGTGAAATGGCTGAAGTATAGTGAGATATTAACTAGAGATATCTACATTTTTACGGACAGCCAGCCAAGCAGCGATTAAATCCCTTGGAGAGGTGCTCCTAACATCACCAACAGCCCTTAAATGACGCTCGTCTCTTAATAAGATGGCCGATAAGTTCGACATTCATCTGGTCTGGATACCAGGGCATAGGGATATTCAAAAAATTTATTAGTAAAATTTCTACGAATGATATTAGTAAACAAAATATTCGTACATTCTACAAATATTCGTCAATATAAAGGGTGTTTTTATAGAGTGATACAACTTTGAGTTGGCATCACTGCTTTATTTGACCACCCATTTAACAGCTGATAGTTGCTTTTTGTTTAGTTTGACATTTAACATTTTATTATGGATCGACTTTCACTTGAGCAACGCGTGCAAATTGTGGAAATTTTTAATAAAAATAATGGTTCTGTTCATCAAACTTATCGTGCACTTCGTCCATTTTGTGGCGTCCATAATCGTCCTTTAGAGCTGCTAATTCGAAGAACAATAGATCGTTTTCGAACCACATTTACTGTTACTGATAATGTGCATCCCGTGAGAAGTCGAACAGTGCGCACTAAAGAATCTGTAGCCGCTGTACAGGAAAGCATTGAAGATGATCCTAATCAACCAATTCTTCGCCGTTCTCAGCAACTGGGGTTGTTTCCTTCCACCAAGCGGAATATTTTACGAAAAGATCTTGGCTTAAAACCTTTCAAGATTTAACTTGTGTAGGAATTAAAGCCAAACGACCATCGTATAAGCCGCCAATTCGGCGAATGGGCTGAAGCACAAATTGATATTGATTTTGAATTTCCATAGAAAATTTTATTTTCCGATGAAGCCGATTTTTGGTTGAATGGGTACGTAAATAAACAGAATTGTCGTATTTGGAGTGAGGAGAATCGACAAGCTTTTGTCGAAACACCATTACATCCACAGAAAATTACTGTTTGTTGCGCTTTATGGGCTGGCGGAATCATTGGCCCATATGTCTTCAAAAACGATGATGGTCAGAATGTTACTGTCAATGTTGAACGGTATAGGAACATGATTCGAAGTTGTTTCGTACCTCAATTAGCTGGCAATAATCTTGCTGATATGTGGTTCCAACAGGACGGAGCCACATGCTACACAGCGGGCGCTACAATTGATTTACTCAAGGAAACTTTTGACGAAAAATTAATTTCACGAAATGGCCCAATTAATTGGCCCCCAATATCGTGTGATTTAACCCCATTGGATTATTTTCTTTGGGGTTATGTACAGTCACTTGTCTACGTCGATAAACCACAAACAACTGAACACCTGGAAATCAACATTCGAAAAGTTATCGGCAAGATACGGCCACAAATGCTGCGAAAAGTTTGTGAAAATTGGTGTTCCAGATTGCGCCTTGTACGCGCTAGCCGTGGCGGCCGCATGACCGAAATCATATTTAAACATTAATGTCATAAAATTTTCTATCCAATAAAGCCCGTTTTATTGATATTAAAAATATATTACTATGTTTTATTATGATTTGAACTTGTAACACTCTATAAAAAACACCCTTTACAAAGTATTCTTATTGTGATATCCTTACGAATTCATTCAATACCTGATCTAGTATTTACGAGTATATTTGTTTTATATACTAATGATATTTATAAACAAAAATAAATCTATTTGTATTAGTGCATTGTACGAATGATTGTGTACATATAAATAACAATATTCGTAAATTCCTCGTACGAATTACTTCGTAAATTCTTTCATTACATTCGTAGTATTTACTAATGCTTTCCTACTATTTACAAATGAAAAATAATATTAGTAGAAACAATTCATTCGTTGGTTGACCGTACGAATTATAAGTAGAATGTACGAATTATTAGTTGAGTTTAAAAAAATTGAAAACCGAAATCGTTCAGCCTTGTTTGCCGAACATCTACAGAACATTAGGAACTGTTTGATTGTAAAGTCGCTGTAGCCTACTGGTAGAGTGCGTGGCCCGTTAGATAAATATCCGAGGTTCAAACTCAACCTCAGACAGAATGTTTTTTTCTGGTTTGTCGAAAAACTAAGGAATATAAGGAACTGTATCACTGTAAAGTGGCTGTAGCCTACTGGTGGAGTGCGTGGCCCGTAAGCTAATGAGCAAAGGTTCAAACCCCAGCTCGGACAGAATATTTTTGTTTTTTCAATATTATTTGAATATTACTATATACATTTGGTTTTTTACGAATACGAATATTCGTAATATGTACTAATATACGTCGGTTCGACGAATCCTATTCGTGGCTGAAAACTACGAATAAAATTCGTAGAATGGACACATGAATCATCTGTTTAGCATCATTGTGCTTTCTCGCCGCAATTGGTTTGAGCAGTGCGTAATTCAAGAAGAGTTGTAAAATTGCTTCCAATGTGTTTGTTGTTGCAATGATGCAAAAGTTCGCAATCTTGCATTTTCGCATCGTCGCAACTGCGCTTCGCATCAACCCGTGAATACCCCTAATGTATTATTGTTGAGTTTTTTTAATATGTTATGATTGAAATGCAGTGCTGCCAGAAGTTAATTAAGAAAAGTTAATTACAAATTATCTCATGTATATTTGCAACTACATAGTTAATAAAAAGTTTAGGTTTTGTTTTGCAACAAACCAATGTGCACAAAAACGGATGTGGATCCGTTTCGAGTCTATCAGTAAGTACATGTTTCGCATTCTTATGTTTCGATGGACCCCGTTTCGAACCCGTTACGAATTCGTCAAAAAATTATCACAAAAAGTGTTCACATAAAAAGTAGTCTTAAATTTGTTATAAAATCTTTTATTTTATTTTCAGTGTATTATGGATCCGAAATAGATTTGTGCACTTATTTCTATTTTGTATAACTTTTTTATATCATTATTCATGTGCTCCTTAAGCTCTCCTTCAAATTGAATAAAACTACACGCTCAGAAATCTTGGATTAAATTCTAATAAAAACTGTATTGTATATATGACCACACCAGAATTGCATTAGAATCTAATATATGTCAAATATTAAAATTGAATTCTTATCCCATAATACTAAATTCTATTACAGAATTTTTATTAAATATTTATACCAATTGTATTAAATAGTAATACAAATTGTATCAAATTGTATTAAATAGTAATACAGATTGTATTAAACAGTAATACAAGATTTATAACATTTAATACATATTGTCCTGAAAAGGTGAAAGGAGAAATCAACATTTATGGAATAAATTTATGGAACATTTATGGAATAAAGCTATAAATCTTTTATATGTTTACTTACTTTTAAAATTTCAAGTGAAATAAAAAGAAAATATTTGGTCAACCAATAACATAATATTTATTCATTTAAAGTTTCTTTTTTAACATACGGTTTTTCGTTAATAAAAACTATTTCTTTAGGTTTTATTTTGACAATGTCAGATTTCAGAATCAGAATGACAATTTGACAGATTCTTGATAGATATTTGTATTATATTTTAAGACAATTTGTATTATAACTTGTATATAATACAATTTTTATTATACTTTAATACAGATAACATTAAATTAATTTTTTAATATGCTTGAAAGTATAAGTTTTAATCAAAAATATATTAAAAAATGCATGATTCCAACGCTTGGCTTAAAATAATTTCCAAGATTTCTGAGCGTGTACTTGTCCGAATTTTTAAATAATTATCAGGAGTGAGCAAGTTACATTGTCACTATCCGTACACAAGATATTTTCCGGAAACTTCTTTAATTGCGTTAATTTTGTACACTTTATCATTATAGCTGTAAAGTTATTGGGATACCTTAAAGAAAAATAATGTTCAGCTGTTTGAGGATACAAGTATGAGAAACAATATTGGCAAGTACAAAGAAATGAAATAACAAAAAAATATAATTTAAAAAAATTTAAATATAGCATTAACTTTGTTGTTCCGTTTTAAATCCGAACTATTTATAAAAAACGAGTCCGTTGCAAATTAGCATTAATAAAAAAACATTCCGAAATGGATTCGTATTTGAATTCCGCAACGGATTCGTATATATATTGTGTTAATAGTTCTTTAGCAAATATTGGGAGGAAAAAATCCGAAATATTTTTAAAATTTTTATAAAAACGGATAAGACAATTAAAACAGATTAAAAAGTGTAAGGATTTTTACGGTTTTTTTTTCTAAAAAATTACAAAAAATACGGAATTTTACGAAATATATCTGGCAGCACTGTTGTAATGTTATTTCTGAAAGCAGCATAGATATAATTGCATAGAGAAAGAGCTCTGAGATTCGTTTTAATTTCATGTGCTCCCTCTCGCTTGTATATATTTTTTATCACATATCACTATTAACTCGCTTATCAGTTACAAATTACAAGTTTTCGCAAAAGTGAGTATGTTGGAATGAAATGCTGTGAGATCTTCTTCCGACATTGTATGAAAAGAGACAGAGGCATATTCTCACGCGAAGAGTATTCAAAATAAAACCATGAACTGAAAAACAATGCACTCAATATGAAAACATGATATAAGAAACAATACTGCATCATTAACTCAAAAAAAAAAAAAAATGTTTTTCAAGTAAATGCGCGATATGATGTATATTTTTGAATATGATTAGTCTTTTGGAGCTAATTGTTTTGTTTAATCTGGAAAACCAGGGAGCGCTGTAGTACAAATCTCTTCAAAAATTGCAAAAACTCATAAACCGCTCATACGATCAGCACAAAATTTGTATATAGAAGTTTTAGGGTACCGCGATTATTTTGGTGCTAAATGCTTTGCTTTATTCCAATTACCAGAGGATGCAGTTTTGAAGATTTCTACTTAAATCAATACCTAATACTTAAAATTGTAATAGGTAGCCATTTAATAAACCTTTAATATAGTATAAACAACAATTTTCAAAATAATATAATTGTATTTCTCTGATCATTTTTGAACGGTACTGTTCAAGCAACTGTTTAGAAAATATCTTCAATGGCATCAATTTGCAGTAAAAAAATAACACTCTCAACTAAACAAATTTTTTTAAATTTTCAAAATTTTGGCTAGTACAATACAGACCAAAATTTTTGTATATTTTGCATATGAACTTGCATTTGAGTTGATCCACTAAGTAACAATAATAAAAAACAATAAAACAGAAAAACATCAAAAGCCATATTTTGCTTTAACCCAATGTTTTCCGCTAATGTTGTTCAAAATAAATAGAGCATAAAATTCTGGAAAATTACAACTTTTAAATAATTTGAAACAAATAAATATTTACACACATCTACTTATACAAATGTATGTTTTGCCTAAAAATTTTCAACATATGTCTATATTATAATGAAGACTATAGATCAAAGCATTGAATGATATTGAAAGATTTTGTATCTATGCTTGTTGTTTATTTAAAGAAAATATGAAAATTTATTAAGTTAATGCAAATGAACACTACTAAATAATGAGCTATACAGCTTAACAATAGTTGGCAAAGTTATGCTAATACACTTTTAATATAGCTTACTTTAAAAGCAGAAAATCTGTATTAATTAACATTTCAGATTTAAGCACATAAATTATGCGAATTAAAGATAACAATGACGTAGGTTGTTGGTACAGGGTCAAATACAATACAAAAATAAAGGTAAACAAAAATAATATACATATAAAAATCGTGAAATTAAAATAGTTTAAATGCCGAATAAATTCTAAAAAAAAACAACGAAATTTAAATACAGAATTTAAATGGAACTTTAAACGAAAAACCTACACAAATCATTAACCCGTTGAAGGCATGAGGTAGCAAATTATCAGCTATAATTTATGTGAAATCATTTTTTAAGTGATTTGAATTTGATTTAATGAATAAATTAAATAAACCTCACCTTAAAAAAAAAAAAACAAATTTAAGCTGTATGAAAATTATTACATGATTTTAGCAATTAATTGCTTTGCCCTCATATTTTATAAGTCTGAAAACTTGGCCCATGTAAGCCCTTAAGCATTGGCTTCAAATTTATTTTAATATTATCTTAAAATTCAAACAAAGCATGTTTTGAAAAAAAAAATTGTTTTCCTTTGCTCAATTCTGTTTGACATTCGCATAAATTTGTTTTCCTTCAACCTCTGTTGTTCCTCTAAAATTTAATTACGTCTTAAATAACTCAACGTATTATTTTAATTGAAATATAAATATAAATATTATTTAAATATTTTATTTTTTACAAACTGTATTCTGAATTCTTGATTTTGATGATACGAGCACAGTTTTTTTACGACTGCAGCAAGCAACAATCATCGAAGGCAGCAGCTAATAAAAAATTTCAAGCATATCGCCCACTCAAAATAGTATGGCAGATTTGTTTTTTTTTAAATAACAGTTTGAAAAAATTTTGAAAAATCAAAATGATATAATAATTTAGAGAACAAAAGATTTTTATATCAAGCTAAGCTGCTAAAATATAGTGTTAACGCCATGCTAATTTATGTATAATGAAATTATATTTGTTCTTTTTTTTGTGTTTAGGGGCTAATTTCATTTTTAATTTCTTATAGATCTGAATAATTTAAAGCCAAGAACTTAAAAAAAAAACAAATAAAAGTAGTGTAGTATAAGATATATACAAGAACTAAATACTTTTATACAGTCACTCGATTTAGTTCTGAATCTTTGTACCTTTGATGCCACTGTGCACCGAGGATCTAACGTGAAATTAAATAATTTTTCATGTTGCAATTTTTGTTTGCTACACAGTAAAAAATATGAGAATAAATTTTATACTATTTGGTGTACATATCCAAACCAAAAATGTTTTCAAATTTATACCATCAAATCTTATAAAGTTTTCCAGACCATTATTCTCGTCAGACTAATCGAAACCACTATATTTTTAAATTTCCCGATTTCGATGAATGTTTTACCTTCGAACCAAAATTTATTTTGATTTACACATGATATCCATAAAAAATTTTTTTAATTATATTTGTTTTATTATTTTTATAATATTAAGTGGTATAAAATTTATAAATTATTTGGAATAAAAAAATTTTATACCACACAAATGTTATAAAAAAGATAAAATTTATACTCAAATTTTTTACTGTGTAGTTGTATATTTAAGTTTGGAAATGTTTCAGTAGCATATTTCCAAAAATTTTTCTAAGATAAGTCTTCTCAATTTTTGAGGACGAGCACAGCGAATGTCGTTAAATTTTTTCCTCTCAAAACAAGCCATAATTTTAAGCCGTTTCCTTGCAAATACTGCATTCACTAAATTCTTTTTAAATACAATTTTGTGATGCATCTTAAACAAATTTTTTTTTTATAATAAGTAATTTTGTATTAACATTATTTATTTTTTTTTTAAATTTAATCAAGACCATTTTTTCATTTTTCAAAGTTTGGTGAACCAAATTAGATACACTTATCTCCGATTTCTAGCTATGAAAATCTTAAAATTTAGCTTTTTTATAAATATTTAAAAAGAAAAAACGGCTGCGAATAGCTGCGGACTTGATTTTAACAAACAAAAGAGTGAATGCATATTTATACAACGCGTACTGCGTACAGAGTAATATATGTGCACGTATATTTCTCATTCCGTTTGTAACGCCCATAGGCGTGGCAGGCATGACAAATTATATGTATTATTGGTCACCATCATCACCTGAGCCAATTTAGCCATATCCGTCTGCCTCTCTGTCTGTTCAATTCTGATCATAAATAAACAGGTGTTTTTCCATCTTTTTGCAAGTCATCTCATCTTACTCCTATTTATAAAAATGGCGATAAGAGAGCGTTCGTAAACTACAGAGGTATTGTGTTACTGTAAACTATTCCTAAGCTGTTTGCAAAAATAATATGTTCTAAGCTCACAGAAATAGTTAATTCACATACAAACGTGTAAATGAGACATTTAAAAACAAAAATGAAGTCAATTTTATTCTGAGGATCGAACATTTTTTAAAAAAAAAAACTCAATATAAGTCTACTCTAATTTTACAAAATTTTAATTTTTTTGAAAAATTAATATTCTTTTAAACAAATTTTAAGAATTCTTTTTCGAATTTTTGCTTTTTTGTTCAAAACAGTATTTTCACATTTATTTCTTACCCAATTAAAACCTTTTCTAACTAATTGGTGATTTTTTTTACCTTCGAGAATTTTTATGCAAAAATTTTCAACTTAAAAAAAAAATCACAGAAAAAAATGCAGAGAAAAAAACTTCTCAGGATTTTCAATTTGAAATACTGTTAATACAGATCAATACAGATTAATACAGAATTCATTACCTTTAAAATGATACCACAATTGTCCATTTTTGCGAAAAAAGTTGTCTCGTATTGTTTCCACTGATCGCAGCACTATTATATCAGTGCCAAGCTTATTTCGTGAAATTTTATATGTTTTTTATGTCTTTTTATAATTTGATTTTCATCCTTTTAAAAATGTTATTGCTCATTTTTCACGTTTGTGTAAGAACTCAATTTTAACAGCAAACTTTACCTTTGTTCAATGTGTAATTTCAAATAAGGGATCAGTTGTACCTCTATTTTGGTTTCCGGCTCGCTTATAACCTTGCATTAAAAACTTCTATGAAAATACAATAAATTTAAGATTTTGTTAAGTCTGATAAGTGATAAGTTTCATTTTGATTGATGATTGAACAATAAATATGTCGTCATTAATGCATAAATTTAATCCAATTATAATAGACATTATAATTGTTTCCCTTGTCTATTCATGTATATTCAGATTTTTTTAAAAAATTTGCTTAATTTTATCATTTAATTTTTCAGAATTTTAAGTTTTAAAATATTCTTAATAGAGACATAATTTTAACGTAACTTTACGTTTCAAAAATTGTATAAAACCATCTTATAGTTAATGTGTCCGTGAATTGGTTTTGAAATATGTATAAGAAACTCATCATAAATACATATCTTTATTATAGTTATTGAGCAATCAATATTAAAGTAAGTGGTTTTTAAATCAACAAGTTTGCTAAGCAATTAATTTATATGCTAAATAGCCAGTAGATAAATTTGTGAAATAGAATTGAGATGATAGTACAACAGGTTTGAATTCAATAACTGAATTCAGAATCGTTGCAATAGATTTAAAAATAATTTCTTATTTTTAATTATGGGAAATGGGAAAAATTGAACAATTACATAGAATATTGCTTTTTCAAATCTTACCTGTTGCTTCTGCAAAATCTGCTTTCAACGCCAGTGCTGCCAATGTCAATAGCATTAAAATCAAAGTACTGCCTGATGTTTCCTTGTGGCTAACTGAAGTGTCACCTCTAGACGCCATTTTGTTATAACTTTTTTGTATTCTATTAGTTTTATTTTATTATTTTAATTGCTGTTTTGATTTTGCTGATTTCTATTTTTGCGCTAATTGAAGCAATTTAATTGACTTTATTTTGTTTGACGTTGCCAATTGAAACAAATTTAGTAAACTATTTAAGAGAGAGAGAGAGAGAGAAAGAAAAAATAATATAAAAAATGAGATAACCACACTTTCTTGACAAATTGATTTTTTGTTTATTTATTGATTCGTGGTTTTTGACAAGCACCATAAATATGCGAAACACAATTAAGTGGAAGGCATTTAGCAAATTTTTTTTTAGATTTTTTCACTTTTTATATTTTATTCTTTGTTTTATTAAACAAAATTGTTTTGTACTAATTGAAATTGTTCACATTTTTTGCACCGATGACTTCATTTTTGGCAACGCTCACGTTTTTTCTTTTAAGCAAGAAAAATGCTAGCTGATAACAAGGTTTTTTTTTTTAATTTAACGGCTGTGATAAGAAAATTTAAAGCACTTTTTTAACAATTAAGTAAAGTAGACATAGCTGCACGCACACACATACACATACACACACTTTTGAGAAATTGAAGCAATCATAAGTGGATTGCTGTTGTAATTGCTGCAATGTGTATATCACCCTGTTTGAAGGAAGCACGCAATGTTAACAGAGTTGGGCAATGATTATTGTTGAAGGTTTTCCAGCACGCTGTGTGACAACAACTGTAAGAAATAGAGCATGTATTTAGCAAATTAAAAACATTTTACAAATGAAAACAAAATTTATAAATAAAATATATTAAAAATTAGGTACATAATAATTTTAACAACTTTGAATGTTGTTGTTGTTCGTACTATCACCGTCGTAATTTTTTAAAGCTTTATTTTGATTGGTGTCTAAAGTTCAAATGTTGTTTCAAAATTTTTAACATATCACATGGGATAGCATAGCATAGCAAAGCATAGCATAGCATAGCATAGCATAGCATAGCATAGCATAGCATAGCATAGCATAGCATAGCATAGCATAGCATAGCATAGCATAGCATAGCATAGCATAGCATAGCATAGCATAGCATAGCATAGCATAGCATAGCATAGCATAGCATAGCATAGCATAGCATAGCATAGCATAGCATAGCATAGCATAGCATAGCATAGCATAGCATAGCATAGCATAGCATAACATAACATAACATAACATAACATAACATAACATAACATAACATAACATAACATAACATAACATAACATAACATAACATAACATAACATAACATAACATAACATAACATAACATAACATAACATAACATAACATAACATAACATAACATAACATAACATAACATAACATAACATAACATAACATAACATAACATAACATAACATAACATAACATAACATAACATAACATAACATAACATAACATAACATAACATAACATAACATAACATAACATAACATAACATAACATAACATAACATAACATAACATAACATAACATAACATAACATAACATAACATAACATAACATAACATAACATAACATAACATAACATAACATAACATAACATAACATAACATAACATAACATAACATAACATAACATAACATAACATAACATAACATAACATAACATAACATAACATAACATAACATAACATAACATAACATAACATAACATAACATAACATAACATAACATAACATAACATAACATAACATAACATAACATAACATAACATAACATAACATAACATAACATAACATAACATAACATAACATAACATAACATAACATAACATAACATAACATAACATAACATAACATAACATAACATAACATAACATAACATAACATAACATAACATAACATAACATAACATAACATAACATAACATAACATAACATAACATAACATAACATAACATAACATAACATAACATAACATAACATAACATAACATAACATAACATAACATAACATAACATAACATAACATAACATAACATAACATAACATAACATAACATAACATAACATAACATAACATAACATAACATAACATAACATAACATAACATAACATAACATAACATAACATAACATAACATAACATAACATAACATAACATAACATAACATAACATAACATAACATAACATAACATAACATAACATAACATAACATAACATAACATAACATAACATAACATAACATAACATAACATAACATAACATAACATAACATAACATAACATAACATAACATAACATAACATAACATAACATAACATAACATAACATAACATAACATAACATAACATAACATAACATAACATAACATAACATAACATAACATAACATAACATAACATAACATAACATAACATAACATAACATAACATAACATAACATAACATAACATAACATAACATAACATAACATAACATAACATAACATAACATAACATAACATAACATAACATAACATAACATAACATAACATAACATAACATAACATAACATAACATAACATAACATAACATAACATAACATAACATAACATAACATAACATAACATAACATAACATAACATAACATAACATAACATAACATAACATAACATAACATAACATAACATAACATAACATAACATAGCATTGCATAGCATAGCATAGCATAGCATAGCATAGCATAGCATAACATAACATAACATAACATAACATAACATAACATAACATAACATAACATAACATAACATAACATAACATAACATAACAAGAAAAACAGTCCAGATGATTTGATCATCATGATGAATAAATTGATGTATATTTTGCTTAAAAAATAAAACTAAAATGTCTATCTCAGATAATAGCTGCGTTCCATTCGCTTCAAAATAATCCAGATTATTTTTTTTAAATAGGATTATTTTTGCTATCCATATAAAATTGTGTATAGCCTTTAAAAAATTTGAAACACAGGTGCCGCACCTGTATATTTTTATAAGCTGTCATTTAATTTTTTGAATTATATGTTTGTTTGATACAATGACTATTAGGTATCCATGACAGCTACCTATTTTCTCACGAGCTGCGACCATCGCATGTTAAACAAAAGAAAACAAAACAAACTGTGCGTGTCACACACATTGGATGCATTCAGCGGAGCCAACAATTGCACTTAAATTATTTATATAATTGCATAATAGTAATAATTAAATTAAATAATTTACAATTTTTCTGACGTTTAGAGTTAAACACATTCAGAGAAAAACATCGTTCACTAAGGTACCGTTACCATAACAGTTCACAACAGTTTTGAACGACACACGTTCTCATGGCACCTAATAGTTATTGTATCATGATTGATTGTTTGAATTTAATTTTGACTGCAACGATAGTGCCCTCTACGAGTCGTTTTTTTGCCGTTCCTTTGAGAAAATTTGTTATCGCTATTATATTAAGGCGAAAGGAACGCAGCTAATATCATAAAATAATAAGTTTTTAATTAGTTTACTTTTTTGGTCACGGTAGACTTTTCTGTGGAAATGCCCATATGAATATAAATTCAAAGTAGCTCAATAAAAATCACCAATGCCGTGAAATGAGAGAAATTGAGCAAGACTTGATTTTGTTATGCTATACGAAACAATGTTTTCTTCAGATAGTTTTCTTTATTTATTTAGAGTTATATATCTGGGGTGGGCACGAGTGAAATCAATAAGAGTGATATTAAAATTTTCAATACCTTCCAAAGAGCCACACCGTACTTCAAATCAATAAGAAACTAAAACAAATTTTAATATAAATTAAGGTATTATTATATAAAAAAAAAAGATAAAAATTATATATAATGTACATAACATATCGCACCTGAGCCACAATACGGGCACAAATCAAAATGTTAAAATTTTTACTTTTTCATGTAATACTATTCGTAATGATCTCTATCGACTGCAAAAATTTTGTACACTTCCTCTTTCTCTTTAAAAAAAGAAATTGTTGAAGGTTTTAAAAACTGAAAAATGGTTTTGTCTGTTTGTTCTGTACTTAGTCCCTTGAACAACAAAATTGTTCATAAAAATTTAGAGTTTGGCGTCTTTTGCAGTAAGGGTGCGATTTGTAACTATCTACATACTAATAACAAAAAAATAAATAATTCATTTCAAGTTTTTTAACGTTAATAACATAACAAACCAAAAACGAGGTTTAAACAAATCTTTGGCCGATATTGCTTAGTTTGATTCTGTATTGTTTAAAGCCGTTTGCAACAACAACTACATAAACTTCAACTCGAACAGCTGACTTTGACATCTAGCTCAACTTTTGTCTGACTTCACTCCAATCTTAGCTTACCTTGTAACTGTGTCATGGAGAAAAAAGACAACATAATTTAAGACAACGCCCAGTAAAGAGAAACAGGGTTTACATTATAAATTGTTCCTTACAATCGTTGGTCAAACAATAGATTAGACAATAAGGAACTCCATGGAATGTGATGAAAAATATAAAATTATTTTTACTTTTTTTATAAATTTTATACCTCTGCACACTTCAGCCAACATTTCCTTAGATTTTTGTAGCCTTTTTTTAACAATATGTCACATTTTTAAAATATTTTCAAATGATTTGATATTTGTTTTAAATATAAAGAAGAAGACTTTTTATATATGTGATATATTATGTAATGTAATGTAATGATGGAATCATATAATCATTCAATAAATTAAAGACGGATATAGTATCAGATCAAGCTTGTGGTTAGTCAATGATTTGAGTTTTGAAAATGTTTCTATCAGTTATTGCAAAATTATTCTAAAAATTATTTTACACAGTTGAATAGAAGCTCAAATAGTATCGATAAGACAGTAAAAAGTTTCGTAGCTTTGCTAAGTTTCATCTGTTAGGCTTGACACAAATATTAATATACATAGATTAGTTTAGTTCTGTTCTCTACAACTTCTTCATTTTCATGAGAAATCTCTTATTGACCTGCACATAAATTTATCCCTTCCTCGAATTCCACCGGTTTTGTTTACAATCACAAAGCAACAATGTTTTAACTTCAAATTTTGCTTTACAATTAATCGTTTTTTTGCTTTATATAAATATTTTTATTTATTTAAGCTTAATTCTTTTTTACACATGATGTGATGACGACGATTATAGCCTTCTTTTGTGTTTTACTTCAAATGCTGATAAAAAGTATAGAAGAAGAAAAAGACCCATAAAAGCAAAATATACACGCATGTTTCTTATTTTTACGCCTTGATACATAATGTAGTTAGTAAACACAACCAAAGTGAAGCAAAAAATAAAAAGATAGCATAAAAGGTATGAACAAAGTCAAGCCAAAAGAAAAAAAAAACCCTTGCTAAATTAGTCTAAAAGAGCTTGGCTACTTCCAACAAGAAGATTATAAAGCTACAAAAAGCAGCAAAGAAGCAACAGACAGAACATTTAAAACTTTTATTTATGTAAGCAAAACAGAGAGCGAAGAAACCAACACAAAATAAAAAGCAAAAAGGAGCTAAGCAAATAAAGAAAGACTGCAGAAGAAAATAAAAAAAGAAAAAGTTTTTAAACTTTCCAAGTCTTAAGCGTAAAAAAATGCTTTTTAATGACTTCTTAGAAGAAACAAAGCAAAAGAAATAAAATAAAAAACTCAAAACGACTGAAAGGAGACTGAAATTCTAAGTCTTCCAAAGCAAATGATAAGAGTTAAAATTTTTATTTGTAAAGGCTTGCTTTAAAGGGTTAAGATTAGTTTAAATATTAACACAAGCTCCAAGTAAAAAAAATTTCTGCCGGTTGAAGAGTTTTTTTATGCTAAATACAATCAATTTTATTGAACACAGTGTTGTTAGTCACAATATAAAAAATTTAAGGGCCTCCTTAGCAGCGTTAACAGCTGACACATACTTCTTTGATATTTTGTTAAACAAAGTTAAATATTAAGTACAATAAAAACTCCCCAAACCCTAAATCTCTTGAATAATTTCTCTTGGGATTCGTATGAGAATTTAAAAAATTCCGTCAAAAACCAGCGTACCGAGCTTGGTAGAAAATTATACTAATATCGACGTACAATTCAAAAGAGATATATTTCATCCTGCTGTGATATTCAATTAATTTGAGGTGAATACCCTGATTAAAACGAAAAATGTTGGAAAAAACAAACATTTTAATTTTTGCCTTATTCCAATATGAATTGCAGATTAAAATATTTAAAATTTTTTTTTCATATTGTACATACTTGTTCTAACTTTAAGCCGAGTGTGTGAGGGTTTCTAAACTTTTAAATGAATTTTTTCATGTTCATGTTCATGTTCATATTCATATTCATATTCTTTTTGTATGCAAAAAATACTAAAACAAAATATATCAAATTTGTTTAGATAATTTAATACAAGCAAAGAAATTAATAAACTTCGTACAAAACATTCCGTCGATTCAAGTAATGAAATTTTCAAAACCAAATCAAATTCCTAAAACTCATATAATTAAAACCAATTAAGGATTACACACTTTAAAGAATGAAACAAATTAAAATGGGAAAAAAGTTATACAGGAATTTTAGTGAATATTTTTATGCAAGTTGAATAATATTTTTATGTTAGTTGAATTTAAAAAAAAAATTTAAAAAGTTCCCAATCCCTTTTTGTTATTTTTTTTGTCCAGTGTTCATGAAAAAATAGTTATCTATATAAATCACTGAGTATCACATACAAATTTGGTTTCATTTAATTTAATTTTTGGTAAATGCTATTTTATTTGTAAGCTTTTGTTTTGCTTTATTGTATGTTTTTTTATTGTTGGTGCTTTCGTTGTTGTTTTTTATGCTCCTGTTCTTAGCAGCAACATTGTAAAAATTGGCCATGATGCGTAGAGATGCGTTTTGTTGAAAGCATGATTTTTAACAATGATGGCCGAAAAACGCTCTTTTTACTGGTTAGTTTTAATTGGATTTTTATTGATAGTCCTTTTTTCATGGCTGATGTTATTGTTTGATTCTGTAATTTAAATAAATTTATGGTAATTTATTTTAATTTTAAGGCTTTTGTCGAAATTTATGTAATCGTTTTCAAAGCAATAAAAAAAGGTTCTTTCGTGACCTTTGGTGATTAACTGTCTGACCAGAATCATGTCGTTGGCGTGTCGGTAAGAGAGAGTCGCTAAGAGTTGGCCCAGAATTGTAGCTTTGGCTTTGTCGTTTTCCGTTTTGCCGTCAACTGATCAACTCACATCAGTGTTGCCATCATACTCCAACTGAAGTTGTAATTACTCCACATTTATTTATTTTACTACATTTCTTAATACCTTTTAGATAAGTTTACTACATTTTCAAATTCAAACTATCCATTTTGCTATTTTTGCTGACAGGAACACTGTTCTGTTCGCTAGTTTGGTTGACAGATTCTTAAAATTTTGTTAAAATAACTCAACATTTTTTGAAAGAGCTGTCAAATATACGACAAGGAAAAATAGAAATGGAGATGTCTCCATCTTGGCGCTTTCGTTGTCGTTTTCTGCCACAATTTTCTCCCATAAGGTTTTCATTGTCCCTGCCAGCGCTCTGCTTGCCGACACGACAACGACAAGATTCTGGTCAGACAGTAAGAGATGTCAAGGAAAGAGTCCAGAGGCTCTCAAGACTCATTTAGAACACAAGAGTAGTGTCGACAACGACAACGACAACTACAACGACAACGAACACGACAACGACAACGACAACGACAACGACAACGACAACGACAACGACAACGACAACGACAACGACAACGACAACGACAACGACAACGACAACGACAACGACAACGACAACGACAACGACAACGACAACGACAACGACAACGACAACGACAACGACAACGACAACGACAACGACAACGACAACGAAAACGAAAACGAAATCCACAACGACATCAACATCGAAATCAACAACGACAATGACATCAATATCAACATCGAAATCGAAATCACCATCAAGAAAAAACATCGAAATAGAAATCTACATTGTTAACGTCCACATCAACATCAAAATCAACACCAACATCAACATCACCATCACCGTCACCGTCACCATCACCATCACCATCACCATCACCATCACCATCACCATCACCATCACCATCACCATCACCATCACCATCACCATCACCATCACCATCACCATCACCATCACCATCACCATCACCATCACCATCACCATCACCATCACCATCACCATCACCATCACCATCACCATCACCATCACCATCACCATCACCATCACCATCACCATCACCATCACCATCACCATCACCATCACCATCACCATCACCATCACCATCACCATCACCATCACCATCACCATCACCATCACCATCACCATCACCATCACCATCACCATCACCATCACCATCACCATCACCATCACCATCACCATCACCATCACCATCACCATCACCATCACCATCACCATCACCATCACCATCACCATCACCATCACCATCACCATCACCATCACCATCACCATCACCATCACCATCACCATCACCATCACCATCACCATCACCATCACCATCACCATCACCATCACCATCACCATCACCATCACCATCACCATCACCATCACCATCACCATCACCATCACCATCACCATCACCATCACCATTACCATCACCATCACCATCACCATCACCATCACCATCACCATCACCATCACCATCACCATCACCATCACCATCACCATCACCATCACCATTACCATCACCATCACCATCACCATCACCATCACCGAACCGACATCGACATCGAAATCGACATTAACATTAGTATTGACATTAACATTAACAATGACATTAACATTAACAATGAGATTAACATTAAAATTAACATTAACATTAACATTAACATTAAAATTTACACTAACATTAACGTTAATATTAACATTAACATTAACATTAACATTAATATTAACATTACCATTAACATTAACATTAACATTAACAATAACAATAACATTAACGTTAACATTAAAATTAACATTAATCTTAATCTTAACATAAACGTTAACGTTGTCGTTTACATTAACATTAATTAACATTTATTTTAATCTTAACATTAACATCAACATTAACATTAATATTAACATTAACATTAACATTAACATTAACATAAATATAAACATTAACATTAACATTAACATTAATATTAACATTAACATTAACATTAACATAAACATAAACATTAACATTAACATTAACATTAACATTAACATAACCATGACCATTAACATTAACATGAAACTTAAACTTTAACTTAATCTTTAGCTTAATATTAAAATTAACATAAACATTAACCTTAACATTAACAGTGACATTAACATAAACATAAACATTAACATTAACTTTAACATTAATATGAACATTAACCTTAACATTAACATTAACATGAACAATAACATTAACATTAACATTAACAATATTAACATTATTAATATTAATATAAGGCAGTTAATATTAATATTAACATTAAAATTAACATTATTATTGACATAAACATTAACATTAAAATAACAATAACATCAACATCACCATCAAGATCAACATCAAGATCAACATCGAAACCGACATCGACAGTAACATTAACATGAACATTAAAATTAGCAATAACATTTACATTAACATTAGCATTAACACAACCATTAACACTAACATTAACATAACATCAACGTCACCATCAACATACACTTCAACATTAACATCAAAGTCATCACATTAAATTCAACACCATAAACTCAAAATTCATTATAGTAAAAAACTCATGTAAAAAACACGTGTGCAAAAGTCTGAATGTCCAGCTTTGAATGCCTTGCTAACTCAACTCTAATTGTCCACAACCCACGATTTTTTAACCTGAAAGAAGACTTATTTTCCTCCCACCTGACTGTTTTTCCACTTTCAAGCGCTTTCAATCTTGCCTCATATGGCATTCAACTTCAACTTGCACGCTTGATTTATGCTTCATCTTGCGTTGGCGTTCGCAACCAGCTGTCTATCAAATATTATTGCCGCTTATTAAAAGACCTCGCACCATGCCAATAACTTGCATTATTTACAATACAGTGGCTTTTATTGCATTGCAGTTAATTGAGTGAGACTTCATATGCGACTAGCGGTATCTATAAATATTTCGATAAATTAATTGCCAATTGCTGCATAAATTTATTTAATAGGCATTTGCTTTTTTTTTCTTCAAAGTTGTTCCATTAGCATTTTTATAAAATCTTATTTATAAGTGAACTATTTTATGTCTCTTATATGAGAAAATTTAAAATATGTGCATATTTAGAAAACTTTGCCAAGCATAACATAATTGTGCACTTTGAGTCAATTGAAATTGTGGCTACCTGGCTTGACTTAAACCACTTAAACTGTTTGAGTTTATTAGAGGTTTTTAAATTCATGTAAAATATCTTAGATATTAATTGTTTACTTTTGACGTGAATTTATTCAACTTATTAAAAACTTGGAGAATTCTGTTAAAAGTTGAAGTACAACAATGCTTAAAAGCGTTTCTTAGTACATTTTTTTACAAGTTTCGGTCTTAAAAATTGTAAAATAATTTAATTAACAAATGGTCCAAAACTGAAAATAACAATATCTCTTACTAAGGAAATCAATAACAATAAAGGAACAAAATCTTAAAAATTCCAATTTCTATAATTTATTCAATTCCAAATTTTGATGTGTTTTGATTTGTTTGTTTTTGTCTTTTTTTTTTTGCATTATAACTTTTATAACGTATTTTTTTCCAATCGCAAATTTTTATTTTATGCTCACAGCGTGGTGAATATTAAATCAAACAACCGAGAAACAACAGCAGCGGCAGCTTGTATGAAAGGCATATTGATACTAGCATTTGTATCTGTTAGATATAAAGATATATTGCCCCAGGTCAGGAGGTTGCTTCGTTTGCCAGACTAAACGAACAATGTTTTTTTTTAATTATTTTCAAGATTTTTCCATTATTTTGTAATCCTTTTGCTCTTTGGTTTTTTGTGAATTTCTGCCGGACCCTATTTATGCAAGAACAAACATAGTTACAGAGATAAATATTAAACATTTTTTTCAAGCTGTATCTTGATTGCCATTATTACGTGAAAGCGTTAAAAAACCATTGTTTTAAATAGAGCTAAAAATGAACGGATCCCAAAAAGTATACCAACTGAATGAGTTGCTGTGCGCTATGATTTTGAACTTTGATTTATGGGCGGGCAGTTTCATTTCAGTATCACAACAACAAATAAAATAACCTAAATCACGTTCAATTGGGCTCATTTAATAAATTGATGAATTTTATTTTTAATTTTTTTTTTCTTTGGTACTTTAGGCTTTGATAAGCAATCAAAATTTTTATCAGCTTCTACTGAAAATAGGCACAAATATGACGAAAAAAGATAAAAAATAAAGACAGGAAAAAAGTAAAACACAAAAAGGAATGAAATGGACAATAATAGGGAAGAAGGAAAAAGTTGAATAAATTAGTGACTGAAGCAAAATTTTACAAAAAGAATTAATGATAAAGCAATTATAAAACAGATTCTTAAATTTTCATGAAATTCTTGCGTCACATTTATTTATTTTTTAAATTAGTTGTAGAAGTTAGTTGTTTTTTCATATTTAGTATATACTATACTAATAATACTAATAGCGAAATTTTTGTGAAGTTGACACATTTTAATTAAAAATTGATTTGACAACATTTGATGCAAAAAAAATATTTTTAGTACAAACTTTCGTTTGTTGAAAATCGTTGAAGGATTTGAAAATATCAAAATTTAGGCATTGAATATGTTTTCATATCGTATAAAGACCAATTTACTCCAAAAAATCATAAAAAAATTTTCAGTAGCTTAGCGTCAGGTCTAAAAAGGTTATAAAATTGAGTGAAAAACCATAAATTCAATATATTAGTACATATAGATGTTTTAAATATAAGCCTAACTTTTTTCTTTTTTGTATAGCACAGCTTGAGTAAATTACAACACAACCGAATATAAAAAAAATATTTGTTATATTATATATTATATTTAAAAAATATACATAATCAAACCATAATATTTGAGAAAATAAATTTTGTTAATACGACACATGATAGCTTACATCGAGCACATTACAGCACAACTGCCGAATTTAAAAAAAAAATATTGCAAAATTATGCAATTAGAAAAAAAAAATTTCCGCTGCGGCTCATTATAGCACATATTGAGCACATTATAACACAAATTATATTTAGTAATAATTCAAAAATGCCAGAGCTAACTTCATTCACAAAAGTTAAAGGCAATATTTTTATGTGATATGTAAAAAGGCTTTCATATTAAAACAGTCTCATTCATTTAAAAAATAAATATAAATTGGCCATTTCAGCCCTAGAAAGGACTTTGACCTATTGCGTGTTATTAAATATTTAAAACACAAATGATCGAGAACTGGACCTACGAGTTTAATGCCGACTCCGAACGGCTTTTGTTCTCAAGAAGCTTTACATGGCAGTTTTTCTCTCTGGGCCATTGTCGTGACGACCGAACAGAAAAATTAATTCAATTGAAAAACCATTCTGTCTGAGCTGGAATTGAACCCTTGCTACCGCGGTTCTTTAGCTTAGGGGCCACGCACTCTACCCACTAGGCTGTGGCCGCCACTAATTCTAATCTAATTCATTTATCAAAATTAAATTTATGTTAAATTTTCTTTAAGTAAAATCCTGACTTACAGTTGTGTTATCTTTTCCTCTCTTTTTTGGTATCATTCATTCCACTTTGTTTTCAGTGAAGCTGTTTTATGTTTTACATTGGCTTGGTGTTAACCAATTAATGCAAATTCATTTAAGCTTATTTCTATAGATTCTAATCATTTTATTTACGCCTTAAGCTATGCTTGTTCCACGTTGTATAATTAAGCTTCTAAGCATTCTCTTGATTGTAAATTTTAATCACTTTGCGTACTTTTGGGTGAATTATAAAAGCATTTGTGACAAATTGCCGCCCAGAGCAATAGTATGAATAGTAATGCAAAAAAAAAAAGGAACTGTTAGTTGTCGCTGTTACTGTTGTTGCTGCTGTTATTTGCTGCAGATGCTTAAATAAATTATAGCTTCGGGAATTATGTGTTTGAGAAAAAAACACACACACAACTTCACAAGCCTTTACATAAATATACGTACACGCACTCACTTACTCAAAAATAATATACCAATGTGCACAAAAACAGATGCGGATCCGTTTCGAATCCGTTACGAGTTGACGAACCCGTTTCGGATTAAAAATACAAAGAATCGCGTCCATCTCGAATTCGAAACAGATCCATATGGCACACTGGGATGTGACGAAATCGTTGCTTGTGCATTCGTGTGCTGAAATTTTAACTATGTGTAGTTATACTTAATGTCAACCACTTTTCAGTTCTTAATTAAGTGGCGCAAGCAACTATTTTAATGAGATTTCTTTTCAGCAACAGCGAGAAGAATGTATTTACAATAACAACAAAAACAAACATGACATAAAGTATAAAGTATGAAACTTAAAGTATAAAGTATAAATTGACGACGGATTTCGTTTAAATTTGATATACATATTGATTGCATCCTAGCCCAGTAGTTCCGTTCTTAAAAAAGTCGTAAAAGAATCATGTGTGATTTTTCTGAACCTTAAACGAAACATGCTGATTTGGCCATACATTTCATTGACAAAAATCTCATATAAATGTTCAAAATTCGTACAAGTACGCAATCCAGAACATTGTATAAGTTCCGTTAACAAAAAGAGAGAGAAAGTTAATAAAAATTCATCAATGAAGTGAAGACCGAAATGCTTAGGAAATTTCGCTCATGAAAAAATTGAAAAAGTTGATGTCATTTCGTTTATGAAGTGAAAACCGAAAGTTTTGAAAAAATAAAAAATAAATTGCTTATTACCGAAGCTAGTTTCCATAATATAGTTGTGAACATTTTGTTTCAATAATTCTAAAATGAAGTAAAGAACAAAGAAATCGTAAAAAACCATGCCCGAAACCAGACTCGAACCGCTGACCCCTGTGTTGAAAGTCTATCGCACTCTTCACTAGACCAAATAGGCCGACAAGGAAGTTTGGTTGCATTTTGGTTTTGTTCAACCGCGTAGGAGGACACGTGTGCCTGATTTGTTACTTTATTTTTTTGACAAACATAAGCCAGACGCATTAAAAAAATTTCGACGAGAAACAAGAGAGAAGAGTATCGCGTGCTCTCAATTTCCTTTGTTGCTTAGAGAGGATGTAACAATTTAATCTCCCAGCAGTCTCGGGTATCATCGAAGAATTGTTCTTTGGTGATTTATTAACGAAACTTCCTGCATAAGCAGCATATTCTTAAACGTGTCTTTCTTGTATTCGTCAATAACAGACTTGAAGAATATTTTTTAACTCATCTGCATTGTGTTCGTCAACAAAAAAGAAACAAAAAGCACTAAGCAACAAAGGAAACTTGCTTAGTGCTTTTATAATTAATAATTAATAAAAATTAATTAATAAATAAAAAATTATAAAGAGAAGAGCATAATTAGTAAAATATTTAAAAATAAAGTATTAAGTATTATTATTTATATAATTATATAATTATAAATTATAAATAAAAAATTATAAAGAGAAGAGCATAATTAGTAAAATATTTAAAAATAATTTATTAAGTATAAAGTAAGAATAATGTTTAAGAATACCAAGATGTAGTAGTTTTATATCGTAAACCTAAAATCCTAGGTCGAAAGCTAAATGCTGAGGTCTCCTGAAATAGGTCACAAATTCGATTTTGCATATTTTGTTTAGTATATTAAATAAGCTCAATATTCGTTATGACTTTTGCGCTTTTTCTATATTTACTTCTTTTTAAAAACAAAGCTACTTAGATTCCTAAAACTTCATTTCTTTAATAGTATTTTTATTTTTCGATCCCTTTTGATTGTACACTATTAAAATTTTTTTTCTAGAGATTGGCAATTGATTGATTTATTTCTAATCAAGCGGTAGAGTGAGCGCGCGCAAAGCGAGTTGCTGGGTAATACTGCTCAAGTTAGAGGGAGGGAGAGAGGGAGGGAGGTAGTGAAATAATAGAGGTACGGAGTGAGCTGTTTTCATGTAGACAGCATGCCAAAACAATGCCAAACAACAATTCGTATTAATTTGAATTAATTTGTTACGCTGTTTTTATTTTTTCTCTATTTTTTTTATGTTTTTTTATTTTGAGTTATTTAATTCTTTTTTTTTTATCAATTCAATTCGTGGATGTCGTTGCTGTTTTTGTCTTGTCTATTTTTAATAAAACTGCTAGTTTTTAGTCTCATGCTTACCTTACGTCATTTATTATGTTTGTTGTTAGTTTTTTTCCTGAACTTTTTTTTAGTTTTTGTTATGTTTTTCATTCGTTTTAATTCGTAGCACATAAAATCAACACTTGACGCTGTTGATTGAAAGGTTCGCTCGTTTTGGTTGTCAATTAATGTGCTGTAGACGTCGCTGCCGCTGTCGACGTCAACGCCAAATACGTTGCGGAATCACGCAGCATTAAATCGTTTTATAATTGAAATTTACGCGATTTTAATGAAGTCGTTTGAGTTTTTTTTTTAATTTCTATTTTTTTTATCGTCTCTGTTTTTCACTAAACAGCAATAGAGTGGAATTTGAAAAATTTTCAAACAAATGTTTTTCCAATCGAAACTGTAGACTACAAGCGGAGAATTAAGAATAAAGCAAAAAACTAAAATGGCGCCAGTTGCGCTGGAAATCGTTAAGGTTTTTAAACTTGTTGCCATAAACGATTTGTTGAAACGATTCTATTGTTGTTGTACTCAATGCATTTTTAATTTAATTGATATAGTGATGAATGGTTTTGATAGCTTTATTAATTCGAGCACAAAGCTTGCTGATAACAATTGTACAGCTTTTTTTCCCCCAAAAAGCAGCTCTGACTGCCGGAAATCATCTTAAATTCCAAGGTGATGATGAAATTTTTAAAGTCATTAAAACGAATTCTATGCCTGTAACAGGTCATTTGCTTAATCAGCAAGTTTTCATTAGAAAAAATTTCAATAAGAAATTAGGGGAATGCGATTAAAAGAGACTACTTACAGATACGAAACTTTATGTGACATCACTACTATCAATGCTTTTACTTCTGAGTTAGTATAATGTCATGAGATTATTTGAGTTTGTTGTGAGTTTTAATGTGTCAGAAACATATTTGACAAAATTTTGCATACATTTTATGTTAGAGAATTGAAGAAAACTACTTTTTCGTTTATTAAAATTAAGAAACTTTTAAGAAAAGGTTCAAAAAGTCTAAAATTATTAAGAATTTCGGTATCCTGGTTTCTAAAAATTATGTTAAAAAAGTTTAATTTTCTGATTATGAAAATAGGTGAAATTCCAGAAAGTCTTTAATTATTAAAAAATATTTGAATAAGATATATTTTAAAAGATACTGAATACATGTGTTTTTGAATTCGATAAATTTAGTCTAACAGAAAAACAATGAAATAACTAAAAAACCCAAAAAATTCTAATGAGTTATTAAATAATAAGTAAAGATGAAAACAATTAACTGTAATAGGTACCGACTTTTCAAATCTTTTTGTAAAAAAAACTTTTTCTATAACCTACACGGTTATAAATATTTAACTAAATTCTTAAATTTTTTGGATTACATATAGGACAACATTAAAAAAAAGATTAATTTTTAATCCAAGGAAAAGTTTAAAATTTTTCAATCCAAAAAAGATTAGTTTTCAATCTGCAAAAAGTTTAAAAAAAGCAATATAAATATCAACTTAAAATAAAAAACTTTTTTGACCAGCTCATAATTTGAACACACGTCCTCTGTTGTGCTGGTCCAACACCTTATCCACTCGTTGTTAAGAAAGTTACGCTTATTTTGCATCATAACGGATGCAAGTAAGCTTTCAGTAAGTAAGCAAGCGAGCAGAAACATGGGTTCGAGACCCAGATAACTTAAAGTAAAATAAAAAAATTTTCTGAGAAGTTCGTGATTTGAACACACGTCCTCTGATTTGCTAGTCCATTACCCTATCCATTCGTCTAAGACAGTTGTCAACATAGTTTCGCTTATTTTGCATCATTACGAATGCAAGTAAGTTCTTTTCAGAAACGTGGGCTGAAGACCCAGCTAAATAAAATTAATGTTTGGATTAAAAATAGTATTTTCTGGATTAAAAATACCTTTAAACCAAAGTTTGGATTAAAAAGTAGTCCAATATTTTTAACCGTGTAAATAAAATAAATCACATCACTTTGTGTCAATGTAACATAGAGGGTCATACGTATAATTCATACGTTATAAAATGATTCTGTTCTCCCCAGAGTTTATGAAAATGTTTTAATTGTGCTCATTAAAAGTTTGACATATTTTCTTCCGGTGCCTGATTTCAATGAAAACCAATTCATCACAGTGCACAGCATAAATATGATAATAATGATGTTAGTTGTCATCATTAAAAGAGCAACTAACAGCAACACAAGCAGCAGCAGCAGCAGCAGCAATAAAAACTATTCTAGCTACAACAATTGTGTGAATAACAAAAGCAATAATCAACATCAGAATCATAAAAATTTTCCGCCTCAAGCGATTAATTGTCAAACGTTTGTCATCAAATCGCTGACAATAACAGAAAGACTAACAACAAAAATGACAACAGAAACAAATAAACGCAATCAATGCATGCAACATTGAAATGCTTTGATAGTAAAACATCGAAAAATGCACATTAACAACAGGCAACAATAACAACATCTGATAAAAGCAGTTGTAATAAAAAATCCAGCAATTAATATTTACATAAAACCATTACAGTAACAATTACAAATAATTATTATGCAAATGAAAGGCATAAATGAAAAAAAAAATTAAATGGAAAAACAAACAATAAAATAAATAACATAGTAAAAAATAATTACTGCATAAACTGTGTAACTGTATTTGAAAGTTAGCGGAAATGTTGTAGCCAAAGCGCAATACAAACAGCAGCAATTAAAAGGTTTGAAGAGAAAATCTACATATTAAATATGAGTGAACATGCATTTCTGGCTTGATTGCGACTAGAGCTTTTAAGCTAAACAAGAAATATTTTTTAAGATTTTTTTAAAAGCACAAGTTTGACAAGTTTTAAGTCAATTTTTCGAAGGAAAAGCTTATGTTGGCCAAAGTTTTTGTATGAAAGCTATCAGAAAAGCTTAAGTTTTTGAATATTTCCCTATGTTTAATTAGGCTGAAAAAATTAACATAAGGTGAAAAAGGTTCAAGTTTTTATGTAAACTTTAACTGCTTAATTTTTAAAAATTGTTCTAAAAAACCTTAATTATTGGCTCCATAAGCTTTTATTTGCAAAAGCTGGTATTAATATTAGTATTAAAAAGATTTAAAAAAGCTAAACTTAGTAAACGATTGTAATAACTGATGCTTTCCAAATGAAAAATTGATATAATACATAAAATTTTTATTTTCAAAAATTTTAAATTATAGTATAGTTTTAATTTTATTGAATTTAATTTAATTATTTTTCAATCTTTTGCTTTATATTATTTTTGAAAAGCTGTTATTAATTTCAGTATTAAAAGGATTTCAAGAAGCTCAACTTAGTAAACGATTTTAATAACTGATGCTTTCTAAAGCTCAAGACTGCCTGCCAAAGCTTTTAATACTTCGAAACTTCAGAAGTTAAAAAAGTATATATTTGTTAAGCTTTTCTTAAAACTAGAATTCGCCAGTGGTCGAAATTCGACCATTTCACGTTGACCTTCGACCTACACTGTGATATGAAATCTTTTTCGTTCTTAGGTGAGCGTAGAATAAAAAAACGAAACTATTTCTATTTTCAGTTTTCCGCTCAGTGCTAACCAACCACTTTTCATACAAAATACGTTTTACTGAGAAAAGCTACAGTTTTCGAGATATCGCCATATTTTTGATGTCAAAATAACGGACATTTTCAAAATTTTCCGCTTGTAAGAAATTTCACAATCCCAATATATATTCACATATGTTACATAAAAAAATGCTTATTGTAGGGTATCCGTAAGAGATAGCGAGTACATTTCAGCAATGTCTAAAATTTCCTCTTACACCGTGTTCTTCTATCTCTTATAGCTAAGCTTTTATTTAAGAAAGTTTTTTTGGATACCCATATTTCAGGTCAAAGGTCACAAAAAAGTATTCGGGGCACTCATTCTTCCCACTTTCTTATTCATTTGAAAGAAAAATTAACCAAATCGGTCTAGAAACACGGGAGAAAATGGTACCGAACTGTTTTTCTTACGCCTATTTATATAAAGATTTAATTATTTTGAAATCTTTTGATTGATATTAGTTTTTAAAAAGCTCTTAATTATTTCAGTATCAAAAAAATTTCAAAAAGCTTCAAGTCAAAGATGTTGCATAAAACCTGTCAATCTAAACCAATCTAAATATTTTTTAATTCCTTTAAGGAGCCCTATAGTAAAAAAAAAATTAATTTTTACATGAAAAAATAATGATGGAATATTTTAGTTACTATATTTTTTTATAATTCTTAAAAAATATAATTAAAGAATCTCTGCTGTTTGCAAAATATTAGAAAAATATTACTTTGAAAAGAAATATTACTATAAG
This sequence comes from Dichetophora obliterata, assembly GCA_963920525.1. Classification (NCBI taxonomy): domain Eukaryota; kingdom Metazoa; phylum Arthropoda; class Insecta; order Diptera; family Sciomyzidae; genus Dichetophora; species Dichetophora obliterata. Next base: position 9,120,120 of record OY986438.1, on the reverse strand, counting down.
CTTATCAAAGTGAATGGACTGCAGACGTCACAGAAGACTACTTAAGAGTTAATGTAGCTATCAATGAAACAGTTTGTCTAGTCTGCTTGGTGGCTTGTTCTGCAAAGAACTTGGTGTTGTTGCAACCTGTAGCTTCATGAACTTACTTCGCATTAAGCTCAAATATAATTCTAAGAAATAAAATATATATTTTATTTATATATATAAAAATAGAAAAAGTATTTATTTCATAAAGCTTCTGTATGATAGCTTTCATGAAAACTCAAAATGTTTTTATATTAAACGAAAATATATATGATATTTGTAAAAAACTTTATTGTACGAGGAAAAATGCTAATATTTTTAAATATTTTGTATAAAATAAGCCTTAATGGACAGTAATTATTGTGAAATATTTCGGTTTATACCATTTTAAGAAGCTCCTATCTTTCAAAGTTTTTAAAATATTTCAAAAACCACGACTACCTCCCACACAAAGTGACTTTATGAATTCAGTAAAATCTCCACAAATTCAGCAAAAATTAGTACAATGGCTTCAAGTTTTGCAAATTAGTTTAAATTTTAAGTATGCACCTGATGTTTGAAGTTTGCTAAATAAACTGAAAATTCCGCCTATCTTCCATACAAAGTGACGTCATCATTATAGTAAAACCTTTCATTTAAAAAAATTCAAAAAATATATTGGTTTAAATTTAGTATTTTACACATAATCTTTTACACATTTGTAAAAGCTTTTATACATGAACACACCCTGAGTATCAAATTGGAAATATTGGGATAAAACCCAAGTCCTATAAAAGTGACGTCATCAAAATAATACAAAATTCAAAACATGGAATATACTAAAATACGGTTTTGGGGGTATTTTAACTTCGGTTCATTCGAAGATAATTTCTTGCTTGTTTTTATATGGACGTAATAGATTTTAATGAAACTTGGTATCTAGGGGCTTGTGAGGTGGCTTATTATGATTTCAATATTAGATTTTTAAAATTCAAAATTGCGCATCCAATGTGCCTTCCGGTGACCATAAACATAAATGAAAAAACAGAAATGAGAATTTTTGTTAAATAATATAAAAATTGAGCAAAATGCAAATTATAGATATTTTGCAGAGCTTTAATTGTCGTTAACATCACCATCGAACAAGCTATCGCAATCATATTTATCCTTATCTCAGAAAGTGGCACTCCAAGCATGTTTAATACAATTTTGTGAAATTGTGCATTACTTTGTTTAGCCTTTTTTCGGTTGTGTGGTCCGAGTAAATTGCCTCTTTTAATAAAAAGGGGGGGGGGGAAGGGGGACCAAAACTTGGGTTATTTGTACTATTTATAAGTTATTTGTTCGACCTTATAAAGAAATATCGCGGAACTTTGTGGAGCTTTTTTATAGCTGTGGAGCTTTTTTATTTAAATTTTTCAGAAGGATATAGTATATTTTTTATTTACTATTAATAATTGTTATTTTAATAAAAATTTAAAATTTAACTACATACATAACTGTCTGACCAGAATCATGTCGTTGTCGTGTCGGTGAGAGAGAATCGCTAAGAGTTGGCCCAGAATTGTAGCGTTGGCTTTGTCGTTTTGCTTTTATTCAATCTGCCATTGTTGATTTTCTTGAACTTGCTTCAGTATTCTCATCGTACTCCGATTGAACTAATAATTACTCCACTTCCATTTATTTCACTACTTTTTGCAATACTCTTCATATAAATTTACTGCATTTTTAACTGAAGGCTACTCCTATCATTATTAGAGCAAATAGGAACACTGTTTACTCGCTACATTGGTTGACAGATTCTTCAAATTTTGTTAAAATATGGCAATATTTTTAGAGGGAAGCTGAGAGAGCTATCAAATAAACGACAAAGTCAAAATAGAAATAGAAACATTTCTATCTTGGCGTTTTCGTTGTCGGATTCTGCCGCAATTTTCTCCCATAAGGTTTGCATTGTCTCTGTCAGCGCTCTGCCTGCCGACACGACAACGACATGATTCTGGTCTTAAAACTATGTGTAGAAAAACTTAAAACTGAATTTTTTTAAAAATTTGGCGGGTGTAGTACCTGTGCACTTCTTCAAATGCAATTTACCGATATAGGTGCTTGGAAAGAAAATTCAACTTTGCATACACGCACAGACTATTGTGATGCATAAAGAAAATAAAAATTATGGGTTTATTGCAGATTGGTATATAGAAAATATAGAGCGTACCAGTGGTTATATTTGAAAAAAATATTTCGACTTTTGTTGTTGTAAATTTGCTATTAGTGCGCTATGAGCTCCGCACAGTGCACTTTTTTCGATTTTAGAAAGACATTTGCATTATCTCAAAAAACTATAAAAGCTAGGGCCATGAAATTTTGTACAAATGAGTTTTAGCTTAAATTAAGTAACAGCACAAAAAAAGTAATTATAATTCTTGGTCAACTGCATCGCCTATCTCCCATACAAACCATATTTTTTTATTATAAAAAACCCGCATAAAAATGCTTTTTTATGTTTTTAAAGAGTAAATTTAGTTAATTTAACTTCACTTAAAAAATAATCACTAAATAATCACTAAAAAAATATTTCAAATCGGATAACTTTTAGATAATTATATCTCCTATAAAACAATATTACCAAATTAATGAAGTTTAAAAAAATCATTTTTTTTTAAAAAATGGTTGCTATACAAACAAAATATATTCACAATTTCTTTTAAATTATGAATTTTATTTAATTTTTCCTTAAATTTAAGAGTACCTACAAATTGTCTTGGAAACCAGTGCGTTTTAGGGCAAAATTTGATTTTTAAGATTTTTTCAAGTTAAGTGGTTTTTCTTAATAGCAACCAGATGCAGCAGGTTTTTACAGAAACAGAAGGTAGAAGTATGATATTTTATGAGAGTTGTAGCCTTCGACTTTAGTAATGCTAAATTAGCTAGATATTTTATACTAAAGATTACTTAAATTTTCATTCCTTAAAAAATTTACAGTCATATTTCAACGATTTTTCTATTTTTATTTATTAACGTTTTTTATTGTATTTTAAATAAATTTCAATGGCGATTAAGACATAAAAAAGTTTAAAAAACAAAACCTTGAAATATAATTTGTGGTCGAAGTAATTATTGTTTAAACTTTTTATTTTTTGGATTTTATTGAGATTATTTTTGTTAAAAAAGTTTCAACTTTGACGAATTTTATAAAAAAAAATCATACAATACATTAAGTTTTTAATACACCATTCATAATAAATGTTCTATATTCTGACGAATAAAAATATTTTTTTATAAAATTTAAAAAAAAAACCCGAATATCATCTTAAAATAAAAAAAGTGCACTGTGCGCCGTTTATATTGAAAGCTTTACACCTACATTCAATTCATTGCATATTTTTAATTTTATTTATTTCTTTCTTTGAACTTTTCAGCGCTTTTTTTGGCATTTTAAGTTCTAATATACTATCTAAATTTTATGGTTTTTACTAGTTTCTACATTAAAAAAAAATTTGCAACAAAAATGCAATAACATTCGTTTTTCGATGCCATTCTCTAAATATGACATCATATTCTTGATATTATTTTTTCATCTTTTTCTTCTACGTTGAGCACTTATTTACATGTTTCCAAAAAGCTCGTTAAAATTGCAATACACAAAAAAAAAATATATGGCTAAAGTGAAGGCGTTGCAATGGCAATAACTCAGCAGGTTCAAGACCCAAGTAGATATTCGTATCTCTGACTGTCTGCTGCTTAATCTTAATGTCTGTTCCACTGACTGACTAACTGACTAGCTGTCTGTCTCTGCGACTGCCTGCTTGGTAGACGATCTTTTTGTTGCTTCAAAACAAATTAGAAAATAAGCGCATTTTAATGGTTGCAGCTAAATCTGCGGCACCATCAGCGAGCACAACAGCAACAGCAATAACAACAACAACATGAATTGGCTGCATATAATTTATGTTCACATGAGTTTCTGCTATGTTTTTTTCTGATAGCAGTAGCTTCGCTCTCAGACAATCACGATATTTTGTGTGGTTGTTGTTGTTGTTGTTGTTGTGGTCTTGGCCTACGCTGCCAAAAGCCTTTTAAGCCTTTTTTGCTGCGTTCACAATTGCGTCTGCAACTCCAAAAATCATTCGCCTCATCGGCAGCTGTGCGCGCTTTCGTTTTCATTGCCAGCATGGTGACTGAAATCACCACCAGCACCAACAACAAGTGGCTGCAACACATGAACTTGAAATGCATGCACAAGAAGAATAAAAAAGAACTCTAAATCATGCCCGAAATTTGCAGAAACTTCATATCGCCTGCGCATGCGTTCGCCACCCAGCACTGATTTTTATTAGCATTCATTTACGTATTTTTGTAGACTGTGATTCCACAAAATGGTACTCTTTAAATTATAACATGCACTAAAATGCATTTTAAATGAAGCTGAAACATTTTTGTATGTATTCCAGCGGCGTTTTGGTGATTTGTTGTTGGCTGAAGCTTTTTTTAGTTTCGTGCAATCTTTGAGATCAAAAGCTGCCGCTACCTCAAAACAACCACAACGTGCTTGGCCAAAGGGCAGTTATTGTGCTTCCGCTTCAAGATTTTGTTTCGTTTTGCCAGCTGTCACGTTTTTGTTTTATTATCAGTATTTTTATATAATACACTGAGGCTTACAGGGTGTTGCAGCGCATAACTGCACATTTTTAATGCTCGAAAACTGCGTACTCTTAAGCACTTAATTATGTTAGGTCTCAAGTGCTTGAAACAATTTTTTTTTTTTGTCTTTGATATTTCATCAAAATTCAACAACATCAACGAAAATATTGGCGAAATTTGTGTGTTGAGCTGAGCATAACAAATAGCAAATGAATCAATAGCAGCTATTCCCAAGCCTTATATGCTCATGTCTAAATATGTCTAAGTGTTATTTATTAGCTGCCATAAATTTCAACCTAGCGCTATTTATTTGCGTACATACAAACAATTTTTCTGTGAATAGTCAATACAACAATAAAAATAGTAACGTAACAAATATTAATGTTAACGCCTTAAGGGTTTTGAAAAAAAAAAATGATAAAAAAAATTTACTCGATTTTAGCACAATAAGTTTTGTCTAACGCTTAAATTTAGCAAACATTTTTAGGCACTTTTTTCTCTCTAATTTGTTTATGACATTTTGAAAGCCAATTCAAATGCAAATATGGTTATTTCTTTCCTCAGAATTGAAAAATTTGATTTGATGTTACAAAAGAATCTTAGACAATTTATTGTAATAAAACTCAATTTATGCTTATTAGGTCGATTAATTCGCTGTTATAGAAATTTACACGGCTGAGCAAATTTCACTTAAATTTGGCAAATATCAATATCTATTACTTTCATCGTCAAAAGAGTCATTGCATACTTTGTTTTTGAAACTGACTTGGCTGCACCAAAAAATGCGCCAAAAGAAAAACTACTTGGAACATTTGCTTGAAAGATCACAAGATGTTTCCAAGACTATATTAATTGATGCAAAAAAAAAACAGTTCTGAAAAAAAAGGTAGAAAAAAAGGTCTTCAGGTCAAGAAGCTTTTAAAATTTAAGACATTTGCCAAAAAGTTGCTGATGAAAAACTTATCATTGAGAATGGCTTTTAAAATAATTTAAAAAAGCTCAAATAGTCTTAAAAGTTCTTAAGTTAAAAAGCTGTTAACTTAAAAGTTATTAAAAATGCAAAAGCTTTTAAAAATGCAAAACTCAAAATTTTTTATGATGCTGCAGGAAGCATTTTCCTTATACTGTTGCTCTAGATATCTAGATATTAATAAATTTAGTATATTTTGGTAGGTTCAGACCTGTAGATGTGCAAACTGGACCTTTTTATTTCTTAAAAATTAATATTTTTTAAGTTATAGCGAGTTAAAGTTTGCATATAATTGTTGTTGTTATGTTGCTTTTTCTCTTCTTAATTTCAGCACATGCCTAAAAATATGTGAGGTATTAAGAGCCACATATCTGTTATACTGACGAATAATCTTTTATAATTTCACAGCTAAGACTATGAATTGATATATTCAATATCAAAGTGATACTGGAATGATTTCTTACAGTTGAAAAAAAAGTTTATAAACTGTTGGTTGGGAAATTTTTAAATTTTTAAAAATTTACACAAAAATTCAATAAGAAATTAGAAACTGGAAACATGTTTTCAAATGAAACATTTTTGTTCAAGTATTTTGCAACTGATAATCAAAAAAAATTCCTACTTCTGTATATTTGAAATAAATTTGGGTACAAAATTAAATATGCTTACGTTATATCGTCGTTGCGCGTGCAATACCGCGTATATTGCAAAAAGGCTAAAATTAATTTAATTTTAATTTTGATCAGTTGAAAATCTACTCAATAGCTTAAAGTAAAATCCAGGTATTTTTGATTTTAGCGTTTTAACGCCACTCGGGCTTACTAGTTTAATTTAATGCATTAAAGCTTAAGAAGACATACTCGTGCTTCTTGATAGAAAGCTTCTGAAATCTATATATAAATAGGCGTAGAAAAAAAACAGTTCGGCACCATTTTCTCCCGTGCTTCTCAACCGATTTAAATAATTTTTTTTTTCAAATGAATAAGAAGTAGGGTGAATGAGTGCAGAGAATACTTTTTGTGACTTTTGACCTGAAATTTGAGCGTTTAAAAAAGAATTTCTTAAATAAAAGCTAAGCTATAAAAGATGAAAGAACACGGTGTAAGAGAAAATTTCGCTATCTCTTACGGATACCCTACAATAAGCATTTTTTTTATGTAACATGTGCGAATATATGTATCTTGGGATTGTGAAATTTCTTACAAATAGTAAATTTTGAAAGATTTCCATTATTTTGACATCAAAATTATGGCGATATTTCGAAAACTGTAGTTTTTCTAAGTACAACGTATTTTTGTATGAAAAGTTATTGGTTGAGAAAAATAACAATAAAATAATAAAAACAATAAAAATAAAAATAAATAATATTTTCATGGATAGTATATAAAAAAATTTCCCGTTTTTATGACATCAAAATTATTGCGTTATCTCGAAAACTGTAGCTTTTCTCAGTACAACGTATTTTTGTATAAAAAGTTTATATGATTGGTTGAGAAAAATAACGGTATACGAAAGTTTTTTTTTTAGTAATATATTTCACAGTTAGTATATTTAAAAATTTCCCGTTATTATGACATCCAATTATTGCGTTATCTCGAAAACTATAGCTTTTCTCATTACAACGTATTTTTGTATGAAAAGTAGTTGATTAGCACTGAGTGGCAAACTGAAAATAGTAATAGTTTTGTTTTTTAACCCTTTTTACGCTCATCTGACAACGAAAGCGATTTCATATCACTGTGTAGGTCGAAGGTCGCAGTGAAAAGGTCAAATTTCGACCACTTGCTATTTCTAGTACATTTAAGCTCATGATGGTGTAGCTCCTAAGCCAATGACGCATTTTGTTTCAGGTCATACTGACGTTTGCTCAAGCTTATTTTTGGAAAGCTTGTGAAATATTAAATTAAACTTGTGATCTTAAAATTCAAAATTATATCAACACTTTTTAATGCTTTTGACATTTAAGCTTTACTGATGCCAAACAACGCATCGTATATTCAAGCTTTGAATCTTTCCTCAATATTTTGATGAATGAAAATCTTATGATTGCAAAAAAAACATTTTTCAAAAGTAGACAAAATCAACAAAGTTTTTTAAAAACTTTAAATGATACGATTAAACTTCATTCTTGCCAACTACTTGAGCTAATGACATAGTTTCGCTTATCAGAGTCTTTTGTAAGTAAACTTTTGCCTACAATTCAAACACATGATGAGCATTTAAAAACTTAAAATCAAAATCATATCAACAACATTCAAGAATTAAAAGCCATTTAGACGAAATGTCATTGATGCCAAACATTTTTTCTTGCTCTCTGCTCCTCTCCATCCCCCACCCGCTCGCTCAACCACCAACTCAACTGCGTTAGAGTTCAAGATCCAGCGAACAGATGATTATTTTGTAAATTTACTGATGTAAATTAATGCTTATAGCAGATTAGCTTAGTAAAGTTAATTTTTCATTTATTTTTCAAATTCAAACAAACTATACAAACAAAAACAACAGCGACGTTTGAGCGGATCGAAAAAAAAAATTAATACTAAATTCGTGCTTTTGAAATCTTTGATCAGCGAAACTAGATGAAAATATTTAATGTTAAAAATAAATTTACTTTATCATCATCAACAATAGCAACAACGGGCGGCCGCTGCTGGACATTTAGTGAAAATTAGGCGTCAACACACACACACACATATACAACGCACACAGCGAACAGCATCACGCAGACCACAAGTATGTACAATGGTGTTTGTGCACGTTTTACAAACATGACCGCTAACTAAAAAAAAAAAAAAAAATTGAAAAAAGTCGAAAAAACGCTACAAAATTTGTTTACTTTGGCGAAGGTTGAATTCGAAGAAATGATAAAAATAGTAAAAAATACTAAAAATCATTGCTGAGCTTGCAAAAAAAAAAAGGTTAAAACAAACATGAAAAAAAGCATACAGCTAGCTATGAAAAGTATTAAAAACTCAAAATTTCAACTACGGCAAAACCATTAAAACTAGCCAAAGGCGGCGCAAACATTGGCTTTAAACCGCAAACAACACAAAAAATAAACAAACAGAAAAAAAAGCGTTTTGAGCCATGCTCAGCACTAAAAGCAACAGCCAAGCAAATGAAGAGCAGAGCTCTGGCAAAAGCTGTAAAAGCGCGCGTCCAAAGAAATTAGCTACATGCGATCAAGTTAGTCAGTCAGTCGTTCAGTTCAGTCCAGTTGGTGGTACGCTACGTTGATTTACAGTTGTAGATAAAATCGTGCATTTTTAGTTTTTTTAGCATAATTTTTGTGTCTTTTTTTATTTGGCTTAGTTTCATTGAAATTTTTTTTCTAGTTCAATTGCGGTTGAAGGGGGGGGGGGGAGCCCCAGCAAGAGGCTGGTTAAAGTCATGTTCAGGGAAGTTTTTAAACGCGTTTGTAACATTTGATAGGCAAGAGTTGATTTGGCCTCATGGTTGTTGTTGCTCAATGTTTAATATTAAGATTTGCAGATATCATGCGGTTTTTGTTGAGCGCAAAACTAGGCTTGACCACATTAAATCTTGGCGGCTTTCTAGGCAATGAATTTGGTTTTTTATGCAAATAGTAGGAACAGTTTTAAGACTTCATCTGTATAAAGTGCTCAAATGATTTGTGCTTTAAATAAGTAAAGCATAAAAGTTTGAAGGAATTTTAAAATCTTTGAAAAACTTTAAAATGGTAAGCAAAGCTCTGCAATTGTATACAATTTTTAACGTTTATTGCCTTTTGCCCGCAGCTACTGTTATTTTTTTACTTATAAAATCTGTGCTGAGGTCTATTATAATATTTTTTTTTAACTGTCAAGCCTAAAGAAGGCAACGAAAAAAAACATTTAATTTATCTGTTGTATAAATCAGTTTTAATTGATTTGTTGTGCCGTCTCGTCTTGCGTTTTTTATCTGTCCCTTTTACTTAACTTCTTTCTCATACATTGAAAGAGTGCAAAAAAAAAGCTTACTCGGCGTTCGTTGTCGTCTGCCTCGTTGACTTTGTTATCTCAAAAAGTTGATGAGATAGCCTACGAAAACAGCAACTAACAGCATTTTAAGGTAACAGGAGATGGCAAATATATACATACAAAGACAAAAACATGAAAAATACTTAACGAAAAAAGAAATAATGTAGATTTCTGATAAAAATCCACATGAAAAAATGAGGTCAATTTCCTGTGTTTACTTATTAACTCGTGCAAAGCTCTTTTAAAGCGGAAGAAAGTTCTAAGAAGTAGAAAAAATATTATTTTTAAGTTTCTAGGAAAAAACATGCATTGTAATGTGCTATTTATGCAAAAAGAAAGTAGTTAAAAAAAATTATCATTTAAAGCAGCGATGTCCACGAAAATTATTTAAAGAGTGCAAAAGCAACAAAAACAACAAAAAGCAACAACATCAAAAAATTTTCAAATCTGGATGCAATGACGAACTACCAATAACACGAGTGCTGGAAGAGTCCGCGACAGCGAACTTATGTATATGTACACTGTAAAAATAATGAATCAAGTTATTCCAAATGTTTCATTTTTTGCTAGTCAGAATACATTCTGATTTAGCCAGCTTTAACTGCGTGGAGGTTTTCGATATCCTTTTTTTATTTTTTGTTTCATAGTTTTTATTTTTTTTACTTTCTTTTTTATATTTTTTTGTTTTTGTGAATTTTTTATTATTTTTCATTTTTTTTTTTTCATTTTTTAATCTTATAATGATTTTTATTTGCTTTAACCTTAAATTTTTATGTTTTTTACTGTCATACTGTTTTATTATTAACTAATAAACTTATTAACTCCCAGTTTTCCGCAAATTTTTTCTTGCCATTTTTCAAGGGTATATAATAACCCCTTTTAAAATAATTTATTCTGATGCAATATAAAAAGTACCCACCTGCAAACATTCAAAAACTTTTTCTCAATGTGTATTCGCACAACGAAAAATATAAAGAATACAACGCGTGCTGTTAACGTCTACAATGCGAATGTTAAAACATCCGCAAAACATCCACGATCGAAAGAACAAAAACAACAACATGCAAACGCAAAACAGCTGTCGATGGTTCGAAAGAACAAAAACAATAACATTGCAAACGGAATTCGGCAAATTACAACAATCATGAAAAGATTGAAGTTGTTGTAAAATAGTGGAAAGAGTGGAAAGAGTTAGGCGCTGGGCATTGCTGAGTTAAAGCACTTAAAATCTTAAGTGTGAACATTTTTTAAAATTTGTGACATCTTTCTAAGTTCCGTGACACACTCAAATTGTGATTTTTGTTTTTATTAATGGGTAAATTTAAGAAAATAGAAAAGCATCATAATTTTTTTGAGTTTTACAAGTATACCAAAAAAAAAATAGTTTAAAATCGGTTTTTCAAACGATTCAGATCAAAATCGTGTACAACGTGATTTTCTTTTTAGTTTTAGCAACTGTAAATCAGTCCATTTTTTATACTTTAATATTTAAGATTAAAAGTTTCATCAGTTTTGAATATTGAGAAATTTGAGTTCTGAAAGCTTGCAAAAAATTTGCTTAAAACCGGTTGTTTCACACGTTCCGGTGGCCGGAATCGTAAACACCGTAAATTTTTTTCCAGCAGCTTAAATAAGGAACATTTTTTTTGCATACTTTAAGATTAGGATTTTAAAATCTTAAGATTAAGATTAAAATCATTAAGATTTTTTCTTTAAATTTTCTTTATTACCAAATTAACCAAATTGTTAAAATTTATGTATAATATTAACAAAATAATAAAATATATTTAAGTATTGTTTGAAAAATATTTCAAATTTTTTGTAAAATTTCGTGTTCCAATGAAATCCTATTCCTGACCTTTTTATTTTTACTTTGAATGTTATGCTTGGTTTTCACTATGTTATTTTTATGACGACTCAAAAGTTTATCACGTGAAATATCACATTAATAAAACTTTAAAACATTTTATGCATAGCTCCATTTAATAATTTATTTGTTTTTAATTTTCCAAGATTGCCAAAGTTAGAAAAAATGTCTACATGTTGCTATTTTCAATTTGATAAACAACAACTGACCACTGAAAATGACATAGTGAAAACCAAGCATTATTTTTAAAAAGTTTCCAAAATATTTCTCACATTGAAAACGTTAAACAAAAAGCTAACGTTAGTATTTTATGCAAACTTTATTGCTCTTCTTACTTTTTTTATAGTTAAATATTATATTAAATTTGGGAATTTTTTAAAATATTTCCCCGAATCAAAAAAATGTTTAAAAAGGGTCGGCAAGTTAAGTTGTTATTTTTGTTTTTACTTAAAGCTTAGTATGTTGCAGGAACGAAAATTTTTGGGCACAAACTCTACTCGCGAAATTTTGGTGTAGAGTCAAAATTTTTGTGTGGAGAAAAAGCACTTGCTGTTCTGGTTGACAGATTCATATTTATATTGCTGCAATTTTATATCCTATAAAAAGCAAGACTACATTAATAAACTATATAAATGCAATAATAAATTTGTTAAATAACAAATTCAACACTTAAACATACCTACTGCTTATTTTTTATTGTTGAATGAAAAATTTCCGCGCCAATTAAATGTACGGGCATATAATCGACAGCGAAATTTCGAAATTTCAATTTTCGACTCACGAATGGAAATTTGGCAACATAGCAATAATTTTCGCTTCTACAGCGTACTAGCTGGCGAAATTTCGCTGCCTGTTCGTTTTCAAAAATCTCAATGTATTTCTGATGGAATTTTTTTTTTCGTTCATACAGCATACTAAGCTTAAGCAAGAAATTATATTTTAAAATTTCCCATAATATTACCCAAAAGGAAAATTTTTAATAAATTTACAATAATGGTTTTCTTATAACATGGCTGTCAAAAAATAATTGAAATAAAATTTTTAGTTGTTATCGTAATAATTTTCGTATAATTTTCAGAAAAAAATTTTTAAGAATAAGCTAAAAAAATGTATAAAGTAGCTAAATCGCAAGACTTTTTGGTCTTTGAAATATGCTGTTTTTTGTCACGGAAAAATGTCTTAATTTTAAACCTAAAAATGAGAAAAACGATTTGAAATTTCAGATTTTGATTTTGCATGCAAATGCCATCGTATTTTCCGAATAGATTTCGCGTAGCTCTTTTGCTTTGTCTGAAAGTTTAATAAATGTCTATTGAAAATTAAAAAAAAAATGTCCAAAGAAAAATGCCTTTTTACTGTTCTTACTATTTCTATTTTATATTTATGCTTTTACTTTACCTTAAAAATATTAATTGGTTTTTCAAAAAATGTAGCAACATTTTTTTTAATGAAAAAATAATTTAAATTAAAATATTATTTCATATGACCTATATATATTTCATATGAACTATACATTGAATTCAATGAACTATACATCGAATTCAAAGAAATTTGCATTGGCTTTAATGAACTATACATTAATTTCAATGTACATTTAATTTCATTCATTAAATATTCATTAAAAATACATTTAATTTCATTAATTTCATTACATCGAATTCAATGAAAACTATACTTTGAATTCAATGAACTTTACATTGAAATTAAAGAACAATACATTGAATTCATTAAACATTGCATTGACTTTAATGAACTATACATTGATTTTAATGAACCATACATCGAATTCAATGAAAACTATACATTGAATTTATTGAAATTTATATTGACTTTAATGAACTATACATTGAATTCAATAAACTTTACATTGAATTTAATGAACTTTACATAGAATTTAATAAAGTATACATTGAATTCAATGAACTTTGCATTGAATTCAATTAACTACACATTAAATTCAATTAACTTTGCATTGAATCCAATGAACTTTACATTAAATTCAATGAAATTTACAATAAATTTAATAAAGTATACATTGAATTTAATGAACTTTACATTGAATCCAATGAATTTTATATTAAATTGAATCAACTTTGCATTGCATTTAATGAAGTATTCATTGAATTTAATGAACTTTACATTCGTTGCATGAACTTTACATTAAATTCAATTAACTTTACATTGAATCCAATGAACCTTACATTAAATTCAATGAACTTTACATTGAATTTAATGAAGTATACATTGAATTCAATGAACTTTACATTGAATTCAATTAACTACACATGAAATTAAATTAACTTTACATTGAATCCAATGAACTTTACATTAAATTCAATGAAATTTATATTAAATTCAAAGAAGTATACATTGAATTCAATTTACTTGACATTGAATCCAATGAATTTTACATTAAACTGAATCAACTTTACATTGCAGTTAATGAAGTATACATTGAATTTAATGAACTTTATATTCGTTGCATGAACTTTACATTAAATTCAATTAACTTTACATTGAATCCAATGAACCTTACATTAAATTCAATGAACTTGAATTTAATGAAGTATACATTGAATATAATGAACTTTACATTGAACTCAATTAACTACACATTAAATTCAATTAACTTTACATTGAATCCAATGAACCTTATAATTCAATGAAATTTACATTCAATTTAATGAAGTATACATTGAATTCAATGAACTTTACATTGACTCCAATGAATTTTACATTAAATTGAATCAATTTTACATTGCATTTAATGAAGTATACATTGAATTTAATGAACTTTACATTGAATCCAATGAATTTTACATTAAATTGAATCAACTTTACATTGCATTTAATGAAGTTTACATTGAATTTAATGAACTTTTCATTCGTTGCATGAACTTTACATTAAATTCAATTAACTTTACATTGAATCCAATAAACCTTACATTAAATTCAATGAACTTGAATTTAATGAAGTATACATTGAATTCAATGAACTTTACATTGAATTCAATTAACAACACATTAAATTCAATTAACTTTACATTGAATCCAATGAACTTTACATTAAATTCAATGAAATTTACATTCAATTTTATGAAGTATGCATTGAATTCAATGAAATATACATTAAATTCAATGAAAAATTCTTTAATTTTGGCAATTCTTCAATGAACCTTTCACTGAATTTAATGAAGTGTACATTGATTTTCAAGAAACCATTCATTGAAAATCAGAAAATTCAATGAACTTTACATTAAACTATGAAGTTAATTCATTGAAATCAATGAACACAACTCATTGGACCAATTTTAATGAATATTACATTGACATCAATTTACTTTTTCATTAATATAATGCTCATTTTTGGTTCAGTGTAGCATTATTAGTGGAAATTGTTATAGTATTGTGTAAAAATTTTAAAACTTGTTTGCCATGAAAAAACAGGGTATCCTCTTTGTTTTGTCTAAAATAATTTTTCCCAAAATGTTTTTCTTATATTGCTTACAAAACAGTCAAACTTAACAAAAAAATCACAATATCTCTTTTAAATAAAAAAGTTATAGCTTGAAATATAGTTTGTCTATAACATAAAAAATTTTTGGGCCTCACTTTTATTCTTCTACAAAGCCAAAAACCTATTTTTTATCAACATTCTTTTTTGCCATAGGGACTCGGTAACTACCGTAAAGTATTGTTTCGACATTGTCACCACTGCAAAGTAATGCGTCAATATGTATACACTTGATTTTTTTCTTTTTATACTCTGTGCCTTAAATCGCTCAATATTTTTATTTCTTTTCATAGCCAAGTAATTATTTTCAATTGCCTGACAAAAGTAGTTCACAAGCTTCAATAAATTAATTACCGCACTTTTTTAGCAGTTGTTATTGTTATTTATTGTTGTCATTTTGACTTAATTAACCGCATATTGTTAAAGAAAATAACAATCGACAATATTTTTTTAACGCTGTGTCAATCAGATATTTACGCAGTTCAAGTGTTTTAAAATTCAATGACATTTTGTGCGATTGTTGTTGTTGAGTTGTTACTTTTTGTTAAAATTATACTCTATAGTGTTCTGCCATAAAAAAATTCCTAAGCTTAACAGGTTTTCTTTGTCTCGATTATATAAACTAAAAAAAAATGTTAAGCCTAAAAGCTTGTGTCCATGCAACGAATGTATTTAGAGCTCAAAAATTTTAGGAATTTGACGAATCAATCACATGTTAGCAAATAAAAAGTTGTTTAGAAAAACAAAAACGTCTCAGAAAAAAAATTTAACTTAGAAATGGGAACAATTTTGACAAAATCAGCTGTTAAGATACTTTGAAGGATTGCTATTCAATATGATATTTTTGCCTAGCTTTAAAGCATCTTAAAGAATTTTTAAGTGTTTGAACTAAGTTCTGTATGAGCTTTGAAGTTTTTTAAAAGCTTTTTATAATAAATTAAAGAAGATTTATATACCAGTAAAGATTTTATAATCCGTTGATGAATAATGAATAGTAATAAAAACATAAAAAATAAAAAAATAAAAAAATAAAAAAATTAAAAATAAAAAAATAAAAAAAATAAAAATAAATTGTTTCAAGTATTTCAGCTTTTCTAAAAAGTTTGTATAGGCCAATCAAAGTATCGACCAAAAGCGAGAACTGCAGAACCTTCACAATTTGCACGAGCCAAAAGCTAGTAACCTTATATAAAGCCACTTGCTAGAGAGAATTTACATAGCCTGCTTTTCGGTTAATCAAATTTTCTACTCTTTCGGTTAAAAAAATTCGCCTTTTATTTGAACTTATTAACTTCTTGGGTTGAAAAGTCAACTATTTAGATAACTTTTTCAACATTTTTGGTTTAAAAAATAACCCTTTAGTTTAATTTCTTAACATCTTAGGTAAGAAAAGCTAATATTTTCGTTGCAAAGTTTTTAAGAATAAGTTGTTTTTTTCAATTTTATGGTTGAAATTTTCAATATTTGTGGCTGAATAATTTGACTAAAAGTTGAATTTTTTATATTTGATAGTTGGCAGACATCATAAATCGTTTTACATGAAAAATAAATAATTGCCTATTTTAATTACTATTTATTTTATAATTATAAAAATATATAAGTACCACTAATATAAAAAAACAAAAATAAAATTATATTTGCTAAAATAAACTCATCATTAATTGATTGTACAGAAAAATGTTTTGCAAGAATTTTTTAGAAAATTTAATGCTCTACAAAAAAGTTATCCCATATTTTTCCGTAAACCTCACCATTTGAATGATATTGAAGATTTAAGTTTGATTATTTTAGGATATATTTAATTTTTGTTTATGAATTTTATAACTCGACACTAAGTGACTATTGTAAAATGCGCAATACAAATTTTTGTAGGAAATTAACTGCTCTATAAAAATTATATCATATGTTTTGGCGATTAAATTTAGCGTTCAAAAGATATTCATCATCAAATTTTCATATGTTCTGATTTTTAGAGTTTGTGATTAGATAATAGATAATAGAAAGACCCACCCTAGTATACAAGCTTTATAGAATACTAAAAAATTGTTGATACAAATTGCTTTTTCTTTTTATTAAAAGAACATATTTTTTCACTGAATGTAAACTTTTTTGGGCAACTGTTGATCAAAAGTAGAATAAACGTTTCTGTAAGGTTTACTGGATTTTTATGTTCTTTAGATTATAGCGTTTTTAAAGAAAATTAGCGATATGCCATACATTTTGACAGCTTTAATAATATAACAATAGTTTTCTCTTAGCGCTTGAACTTTATATACTGTTTTTTTTATTAAGTGCGGACTTGAGCACTTTTTTAACATTTTATTTATAGTTGATAATTTTCTCACATGTCAACTGTTGTGTAAGTTCAATATTTTTTATATCTCTTATCAGCACGCTGCTCAAGTAACCATGTCAACTCTGTAGAGGTGAGTTATTTTTAAAGATAGCAACCTTTGTGAAAAAAATCTGGTATGAGTTTTCTAATGTTTTTGTTTTTTGTAATAAAAGATTTTGGTTTTTTTTCGCTTTTTACCATTGTGTTCAAAACTTTTTCTTGTGTTTTGCCTTTTTATCTACTTGCTCTCTTACTATTATTTCATTTATCCTGCTATTTCTTGTGTTTATTCAAGATTTTTTATTATCAGCCTGTGCTGGCTACCGTGCAACAACGTGCTTTGTCAATTTTTCATGCTTATCTCGATAGTTTTATGAGCGCTCTCTGCGACGTCGACTGTGAAGCGTCGCACAGTGCACTTTATGGCACTTTTTTTCATCTAAAATCTATAACTCTTTTGATAAGTTTTATATTTTTTTAACCGGTTTTCTTATTTTGTCAAAAATTCATAAAAAACTTTGTACATTTTCGAATTACTTTACAGGATGCGTCCAAACATGATTTTATTCATGTTTTTAATACGGTTTTGTGTGTGGTTTTTTGCTACTACACCTAACAGCCCTATTCTGGCAAATTAACAATTGTTAACCAGTATTTTTTATATTTCTATATGTTTGTTGTTTTCAAAACAAAATTTGAAGCACAAAAAACCAAATTTTTGAATGAAATTGTCAATAAATGAAAAGTAGTTGACAATTTTGATCAAAATTTTTTATTTTTGAGCTTAAAATTTTGTTTTGAAATCAAAAAAATTACAACAAAAACATTGAAATATTCAAAATACAATTTGTTAATTTGCCAGAATAGGGCTGTAAATTTAACTGACTCAATTCATATTTCCTGTCAAGTTTATTATCATTTGATATTATTGTTTCCTTTTGAAATTTTAAAAGTTTACCGAAAGTTGATAGTTACAGAAAAAAGTGTAAGGTGTCAATTTATTGTTAATTATTTAAAGAGGAAGAGATATGTTAAATTTCAACAAAATTAACAGAAAATTAACATGTTATTTTTATAAAAATAGCTATCTTATAGCTATAAATTAATTAAAATTATAATAAATTAATTAAAATCAATTAAAATAAATACTATTAAAATAAATAATTATAATAAATTAATTAAAATAAATACTGAAAGTGGTTTAGGTACAAACAATTTTGAAGGTTGAAAAAAAATCATGTTTTCACTGGAAAATTTTCGAAAAGTTTCAACTTTTGAAACATACATCTTGTGAGTTATATAACATAGCCAATAACAAAAGTTAGATTTCTTAAGTTTAAACAGTTTTAATTAAGAATAGAGCAAAACCGAATTTCAGTGATCAAATTTTTGATTCCACTTATTTGTATCAATTAATTTGAGATTTTTAGGACTAAGGCAAAGACAAAAACTATATTTTTAAAGTGTTTGAATTTTTTAGTAGTTCAAATTTCAAAACTTTTCATTAATATTATATAAAATTTCTAGCTATAGACAAATAAACAAAAATAAAAATTAATGGTTTTAGAATTTTTATGAAAGTATAAAGCATTGATACTCAAACGCGCACAAATGTGCAGATAAGCCCAGTAGTTCCATTCTTAAAGAAATCGTAAAAGAATCACGCGTGATTTTTCCGATTCATTGACGAAACATGCTGATTCAGCCATACATTTCATTGACGAAAATCTCATATAAATGTTCCATATTCGTGCAAGAACGGAATGCAGAAAGTTGTATAAATTTCGTTAACGAAAAGAGAGAGAAAGTTAATGAAATTTCGTTAATGAAGTGAAGACCGAAATCTTTAGGAAACTGAAAATATTAAGAAAGTTGATGAAATTTCGTTTATGAAGTGAAAACCGAAAGTCTTTAAAAAATAAAAATTAAATTGCTTATAACCGAGACTTGTTTCCACAATTCAGTTGTGAATTTTTTGTTTCAAAGAAAGCGTAAAAAACCATGCCCGTAACCGGACTCGTTGATAGTTTAGTTGCTAGACTAGTTGATAGTCTAGCGCACTCTTCACTAGACCACAAAGATCGACAAGAAAGTTTTGGCTGTAATATTCTGCAAGTTTGGCTTATGCAGCAAGTTTCTTCAAGAAATCACCAAAAAACAATTCTTCGATGATGCCCGAGACTGCTGGGAGCTTTCGTGCTTTTACACGAACAAAAATAAAGCACACGCATACAAAAAATCAGCCCAGTTCGCTCTGGCATTTCAAGCGGTGATGACTGCGTCATTTAGTTTCTTAAATGCACGCAAAAAATTTGTGCATGAACAATAAAATATGTTCTTAACTATCACAATAAATATATTTGTCGTATAGGCAATTTTATTCAAAACGATTTCTGCTGATTAATGATGCGCAATGTTTGCTTTGCTACACATCATAAGTTAACGCAAGAATATTTTTCTAGAAAGGCTTTCTAGAAAATAACATAAATTGTGATTCCTATTGCGGGGAAGAGAGAACAAAATTGTTTTGTAGATAAAAAAACAATTTTTTTTAAAATAAGACAGTAGTGTAAACAAAATATCACATCAAATGTAGTTAGAAAAATTACAGATAATAAAAATAAGAGCCAAATTAACAGTAATAGCCGATACACACTGCAACAGTCGTCCACCGACAAAACGAAAACTTGAAGTCAGAGAGAAATGTCGCAGAATTCTCGACGACTTGATTATAATGAACGCAACAGCGACAATCAGTATTTCATACAAAACATAAACAAACTCTGCTATGTTCGCTCTTGTCGTCTATCAAATTAGAAATAGATTGAACTCTGCGGCAGCAACAATTGTGGTCGTGTTCTCTCTTTGTCGTGCCGTCTTCAAAAAATACATCTTCATAAGAAAACATGCGTTCTATTTTTTGACAATTGACGTTCGTCGCTAGTCGCAGTCAATGTATATCGGCTATAAGCGTGAACATTTTTTATAATTTTAATCAATTTAAGGCGATATCAAGAGTTTTAATTGTATTTAATAAGAAATGTAAACATTCAAGAGCTGTGCAACAGAAAGCTTACACACTTGAGTTCTCTCAGTGAAGAAGCTTAAAGCTTTCTAACACAGTCGCAAATTTCTCTACGCCCTCCAGGAAAAATCGGAAGGCTTCCATCTAAAAGTGATAAAGAAACATTCCCTTCCGTATCTTTCGGTAGCTTGAGGGTAGTTTTGTATTTATGTTGTTTCCAAAACGCTTCTTCAAGAATGCATGTGGAAACTTTTACTGATTGTCAAGCAATAACTACAGAAAATATTTATATCATTGTTTCCCAGCCGCTTATTATAGAATTCGATAGTCTAGTGGTACCGCGCTTGACTGTCGATCAGGGGTCCCGGGTTCGAATCCTGACCGGGCATTTTCATAACAAGGGAGAGGAATGTTTCCACATTAATTCTTAGAACAGGGGAGATGACTGCTTCCATATCGCTTTTTAAGACAGCTAAGAGGAATGTTTCCACATTCATTTTTAACACAGTCGAGAGGAATGTTTCCCTTTAATGACATGCTATGTAAAGAAAGAAATGGAGTGTCCAACGAAAGGAAATGCTTCCTACATTCCATGGAATGTTTCCGGCTTATATCCGGGAATGTTTCCATATCCTGGGAAGTGGTGTAGAATGAGCATCACTAGTATAAAGCAAATGTTTTACAATTATGATTCTAATGTTTTTTGTTTTTACTAATTTTTTATAAAGTTTGTAGTCAAAGAACAATAAATAAAAAGTTTGAGTATTTTTTAGTAAGAACAATGCATAAATTTTAAAATAACGATCATCAGTTATTTCGATTTTATTTTTTTTTTTATAAAATTTCTTGTTTTAGAACACAAAAAAGAAGTAATTAAAAATTAAATTTCTAAAGTTCGGCAAGTTTTAGGTAAAAATAGAGCAAAAGTTTAAAAATTATAATCATCAGCTATTGTCGATTTTTCGTGTTTTAAAAATTCTAATTAAAATTTATTTCAAGAATTAAATGTTCAAATTTTAGACCCCAAAAATGCACTGTGCATCGCTGTATTGTGCGTTTATCTTGTCGTTCGTTTAACTTGCGAAATGAATGAAACTATGTAAAAGAACGTCATGCTTTGTGCTTACAAAAAAAAACGACACAAGTTGAATATTATGAGAAAAGCTATAAAAAATTATGATGAATTATTATGGCAAAACATAAAAACAAAATATAAAAAAAAAAATCACAGTCAAGTCAAGAACTGGACCAAAATTTTAAAAAATTTCTGAGATATTTTGAAGTGAAAAAGGTTCAAGAATTATGAGTTGAAAGGGAAAAAAAGTGATAAAAGTGTAAAAAGCTGAAGATTTATAAGCAGATATACTGAATGTTGACACAAAATGTTGACACTCAGGCTAGAAATGATTTTGTAGAAAATTTTCCTAAATTGCTAATGATACTTATAGAAAATAATGAAAAAAACAGTTAGTTTTGTAAAAAAAAATAATCTTGGTTTGACAGAACTTTTGCACTAAACTCTTTTTAATAAAACAATTTTTGTGTATCATATAAAATATAACTAAATTTTTAAATTTTATGTTCAAAATCTAGTTCTAAATTTTCATCTTACTGAAATTTTTGAGCTTAAAGCATAGTACTCCGTTCAGTTTCATGTGAAATTCCACTCAAATCTCCATACAAAAAGTGACAGCTGCGAAACAAGCGTGGAAATTTTCACAACATGTTCGTCGGAGCAGTACTCTGTTCCGCTGCATGAAATTATCGCAACATGCTTCGGAGCAACATTTTTTCACGACAATTTAAATGTACTGCCTATTTATTTTGAAGTGAAAATAGAGATATCATATGAAATCTCCCAACTTATTCTCTGAGTCTCTCTGAGAAACGTTGCCTTAGAAATTCCTCGCAACAAACTTTAAGTCAGAAATTTCACGCAACAAATAAAAAGATGTTGCCAGACTCAGAGAATAGGATGGGAGATTTCATATGATCTCTCTATTTTCACTTCAAAATAAATATGCAGTACAATTAAATTGTCGTGAAAAAATGTTGCCCAGACACATGTTGCGATAATTTCACGCAGCGAAACGGAGTACTGCTCTGACGAACATGTTTTGAAAATTTCCACGCTTGTTTCGCAGCTGTCACTTTTTGTATGGAGATTTAAGTGGTATTTCACATGAAAGTGAACAGAGTACTATGCTTTAAAAACAAAATTTTTCTTATATTAAATTGGCTTTCTTTGCTGAAATTTGCAAGTAGTTTTTTCGTCATAAATACCAAACAATACATCCTTCCAAGACGATTTATGCTTTAAAATGTTTCTAATACATATATACACAAGACTGCATTTTTAGAAAAAAATTGTTTTTTTCAAGAATCTTAGTTTAGTACGTCATTTTTGGTGATTTTAAATTCTTTTTTTGTTTTTTAGCCATAACTCCTACACCATACATCGTCAATGATCGATTTATGCACCAACATTTTTGTTAAGCCTCTGCCTACAAGACTGCATCCTTGGAAGAACTTTAAAAATTATATTACATGTTAATTTCATATGTCCTTTTTGTGAATTTTTCGTTTTTTCGTCGAAAGTTCGCCAAATCCAAATAAATCCAAAATACATATCAGACAATGACGATTCATGCATCAAAATGATTGTCATAGCATCGTCCTTAAGGCGGGATTTTTCTCTGTCGAAATTAGGTTTGCTCTTTCTCTTTTAGTTTAGGAGTTGTAGAACACCTTTTGGAGTAGTAGTAGGCTAAAAACATGTGGTTTTTTCGTCATAGCTCCCAAACCATACATCCTACAAGGACGATTTATGCTCCAAAATGTTTCCTATACATAAAATGTTATTACAAATATTATAAATATTATTATAAATAATTATAAATATGGAATTTGCTGAAACTTTCCACTATTCTTGTTTGATAAAAACCATATAAATTTACTAGTTTCAATCTAAACGATTCAATTTTCAATTCTTAAGTAAAAATATCATACTTAAGTTTTGTTTAATGTTCACACAAATTTAAAAACCAGTTTTCTCCGTTTAAAGCATAGTACCTTGTTCAGTTTCATGTGAAATTCCACTTAAATCTCCATACAAAAAAATGACAGCTGCTCACAACATGTTCGCCAGAGTAGTACTCTGTTCCGCTGCGTGAAATTATCGCAACATGTTTCTGAGCAACTTTTTCACGACAATGTAATTGTACTGCCTATTTATCTTAAAGTGAAAAGAGAGAGAGAGAAATCATTTCAAATTTCAAAACTGACTCTCTGAGACTCTCTGAGAAACGTTGCAAACGGAACTCCTCGCAACAAAATATGTGTCAGAAATTTTACGCAACAAATAAATGAATGTTGTCAGTGAAATTTCACGCAAGCAAGCATAGTACTCAGTGTGACCAGAAGATTTTTGAAAAAATATGCTTTTGTTAAAAAAAATATGCTAAATATTCCACTTTAAATTTTTATATTCCACAAAAATGTTCCACTTTGAATTTCAAAGATATATATCTAAATAAGTCTAAATATGCATATAAAAAAAACACAGAAGCAAGTTTAAAAACATTTATTTATTTGATTACTATCGCGCTTAAATTTATTTTCTTCTTCTATACAAAATTATAAACTTTGTTATGGTTTTTTGAATTTTAAGTAACGTTATACAATATACAAAACTAAAATTCAGGCACATCTTCGAGGTCAATTCTTAAATTGTTGCTTGTACTATTATTATAGAAATTCGAATTTCTAAATTTTTTTATTAAGCTATCTGGTATTTGATAGGTATTACAACACTTTTTTTGAACATGCAGCCATGTTTTACATTCAACAAATTATTTAAGAGTTTTTCTTGCATTCTATTTCGAATTTTCGTTTAAATAAGAAAGATTAATATAACTAAAAATTTTCTCAACCTCAGCATTGCTAAAAGGTAAGCTAAGCGAGAAAAGCACAAATTTTGATAAATCTTCAGATTCCGAACTTTGATCAATAACTTTTTTCTGCTTTATTGTTTTGAATCCACATTTTAAAATAGTTAAAAGAAATAGCTATTGTTAGCAATAATACACCTAATATTTAGGATAAAATTACGAATTAAATCTTTGTAGAAATACAAACAGAGGCTATTCGTAGAATGTACAAATGTTTTGTACATAGTACAAACGTTTGTAGTGTTGGCCGCATGAAAAAAAAATTTTGAATTCGTAACTTTGTACATTCTACAAACGCTAGTTTGTAAAAATCTATAATATATAAATTTGTGAACTGAACGAACATTGTTTGATAATATACAAAGCGGTGGCAGCAGCGTTCGTATATTTGTTCGTATCTTTGTAGATGAAACGAATGCTTTGTGAAATATACAAATATTTCTTTGTACAATGTACAAACGGTCATTTATATTATTTACAAAGTCGTTCGTAGGCTGAAAAGAACAAACAGCTTTGTAGAATATAATAATTATTTTGTACATAGTACGAAGCTTTTTTTTTTGGTGTAGTTGTATTCACGATGCGGTGCATTTGTGACAAATTTTTGCAAAATTTACAATACTTACAACTTATTGTGATCGAACCTTCAGTAAAGTACATATTATATTTTTAAAATCAGCTGATTTTTGTATGTACTTCTGTTTGGAAATATTAATTCAAGTCATCATTTAACTAAAGGAAATCATACAAAAATTAAATTGAAAGAATAAATTATATTAATTTTTATTAAATAAACTCACAGCGTAGCCTTTAGCTTGCTCCATGCTAAGTAGAAATGCTTGTACAATCAGCTGATCCAACACACAACGAAATTAACACAGAATACAATAGTGTTTCATCGTTGTATATTTTCCACAGGGTTGTATTTTGAAAACTGTGCATTTTGTTTTTGTTATATTACAAAATTTACTACAAATATCAAATTTATCAAAAATACATAATACAAGGGAAAATACAACACATCTTGAATACCCCTAATGTTTTCTGAAGTAAATTACTTACTGCTGTAATATAAACCCTAAAAAAATCTAACCAAACAAACATATAAACAAATTTACTTTACTTTTTAAGCTGCGTGAAGTTATTAAATGAATTGCAATAAAATTGACAACGAAGAAGTTAACCACAAAATGAATTCCTTATATTGCGTTTTACAAGGTGGTTCAGAGATGAAAAAATATAAAGTGTCGATAGCCAAAAATAACCATTTAGTAACCAAATAGACATTTTTTATTGCAATTTTTGTGAATTTTGAAATATATAATCATACGAAAAATATTCCACTTTTTATGCTGCATATTTTTATAAAAAAAATATGCTTCCCGAAGTTTAAATATGCCAAAGTGGAATATAATATTCCACTCTGGTCACACTGATAGTACTATGCTTTAAAATTTTAAATATACTCTTAATTGAGCTATTTCTTAACAAAAAAGCAAGAAAACTACTAAGTATATGCCTTTGAAATACAGGAGTGAAAATAAGTTACGGGAAAACTTATTTAAGTATGGACATGGTCCGAATATATTAGGAATATCTCTTTGAAGCTTTATCAATATCTGATCAGGTTGATATCCTTAACTAAGCAGTTCTTATCAAAACCTGTTCAGGTTATTATAAGGTTCAGGTAATCTGATCAGGACCAATATAAAAAAGTTAGTTATGTTTAATATTATTACTATCAGTGTAGGCAATTTTTGGTTTTTTTTTTTTTCAGAAGTGTCAGTAAAGACCCTGAAAAATTGAACTAGTGAAATATTCTACAAACATATTACTTATAAAATTTTATTATAGATCTGTGTACACAACAGCTGTTTCAAAGGCATATTTTTAGAAGTTTTCTTAATTTTTATGTTAATAAATAGCTAAATTTTGTGAAATCTTAAAACCTTAATTCAAAACGAATCAAGCGCAAACTTGTTTGACCCTGAAACACGTAGAATTTTTTATTTTCTTTATCAGAATCCGTTGATCGAAGTCTGTAATTATTTTGTTGTTGCATTGTGTTATTCAACAACTTTTACCTTTGTCCTGATCTAAACCCTAAAATTTAAAAAAAATTTCTTGCCATTACATATTAGCATTAACAAAATGTTTATTAAATATTTATTTAAAAATTTATTTATAAAATGTTTATTGGAAAAAAATTCAATAGTTATATATTTCCACTTGTAATACTTTTTTAAAATTTTCAAAGTGCATTCTGTCTACTGATCATTCAGATATTCAAACATCTGGCTGCAGATATTTTTATTACAACATGCATGTATCTATATAAATACTAACATTTTGCGCAAATTCATATGTATTTATCTTTTTTGGAGAATTTTGTATAGCGAAAAATAAAGAAATATTTTTAAATGCACTGCATGCCATACTTTATGTTCAATTCTGCCAAAAATTGTGTACTTAAAAATATTTTGCAATATTCCAAAATGTAACACGAAAAGCTTTTAAAAATTTGCTGCAGGTTTTTTTATAGAGCTTGTATTCAAAATTACCGCAGTTCTCTTGAAAATTTCGAATTAAATGAATTTAAAACTTTTTGTTTAAAATCTTAATAATTTAAAAAATTGATTTTTCTTATTATTTTTATTTTCATTTTTTTCAGGTCAACCAAATTTATTTATTGCGTCGATGTGAAACTGTGTGCAAAGCAAGAAAACAAACAGTTTTTGAAATAATGTACAGCAGTAACAAAAGTAAGTACAAAAATTAAATTCTCTTTATCAGTTATTTATCATATTGTACATTTTATCAGTTTTACGATAACACTATCTTGCGACAAGAATTTAACCTTCTATGACGCTGGTTCGAAAAATGTTGTTTATATTAATTGAATACAAAATGTATTCTTTGTATGTGTGCAAATATAAAATAAACAGATTGCTTTATATATATATAACTCATTTAAAATTTCTGATTTGGGACATTATTTTTAAAATTTACATAAAAGTGTCCAACTTTTAGTGTCACACTAAAGTTTTGTCTTTCATCGAACAGGAAAGTTTTTCAACAGTTAGAAATTAATGAAAATTGTCAAAGTACTCGTATATTTTAGAGCAACCCCAAAAAAAGTTATTTAACGTATGATGAGAGAAATCTTGAAAAATGGTTCGTTCAGAAAATACAATATTTAAAAGGTTTTAAAATTATTAGTAGTGTCTTCTTTCAATATCTTGAAATGTAAACTAACTTTAAAAAAATATGTATACACCGTAGCGGTTTGCTTTTTGGATTTTTTTGATGCAGTGTCTTCATTGACTCCTGCATTTCTCTTACGTCGATATTTTTGTGTTCCTTTTTAATGTTATTTCTAAGGGAGCCTGTATTTTTGCTGTATATCTCTTGCTGTACACACTTCTCCAGAGCGTATAATAAAGTTGGCCAGAAAACTGTTTTACCATGGCAATGATATTTTTTAAGGAACTTTTGAAGTGCAGGCATACATTTTTCTGTATATGTTTGAGCAGAGACTGTTAAGCCACCTTTAAAAAAAATCACTTCGTTGATACCATGGCTCGCTGATTGCCAACCACAATAAAACTTGACTTTGTATAGTGCTTTGTGATTTTGAGACTCGAACTAATGTTTTGGCTGCCATTCGTTACCTTCTACTGTTCTACTGCTGAAGTTTTTATTTTAGATGTTAAAATTACCATATCTCATGAACGTATTTAGCCTCCACCCTAATTTTTATATTGTTGAAAAAGTAATTTTGCCAGCTTTAAAAAAATATTTTTTAAAATTGAAATCAATTACCATACCGCAAGGGATGGAGCGCCCAAACACCAAAACTGTCTCAAAACTATTTTCGGATTAAAGTCCGTTCAATAAGCTTTCCGACGGTAGTTCAAAATTAAGATTCGGTTAAGCAATTTGATTGCTAATAAAAATATTTGCTAAAATGTTAACACTACCATACACTGAACCAAAAAGGTGCATTATATTAATGAAAAGGTGCATTAATTTCAATGAACTATTCATTGATTTTGGTCCAATGAACTATGGTCATTGATTTAAATGAATTTTCTTCATACTTTAATGAATAGTTCATTAAACTTAGTGATTTTCAATGAATGGTCCCTTGAATATCAATGTACACTTCATTGAATTCAATGAACACGTTCATTAAAAAATGCCAAAATTAATGATTTTTTCATTGAATTTAATGAAAAGTTCATTGAATTCAATGTAAAGTTCATTGAATTCAATGTAAAGTTCATTGAATACAATGTATAGTTCATTGAATTCAATGTTTAGTTTATTGAATTCAATGTATAGTTTATTGAATTCAATGTATAGTTTATTGAATTCAATGTATAGTTCATTGAATTTAATGTATAGTTCAATGAACCTTACATTGAATTCAATGAACTATATATTGAATTCAATGAACTTTACATTGAATTCAATAAACTTTACATTGAATTCAATGAACTTTTTATTAAATGCAATGAAAAAATCATTAATTTTGGCATTTTTTAATGTCATAGTATAGTTCATTAACTCCCACTTCATAAACTCCCACACGAGAGTGCATGCCGCAGGATATATTAATTGAAATAATTGAAAAATTTTAAAGCACACATCTACGGCTCTAATAAAACTAGAAAATTAAAATTTTACACCATCCATGAACACATAAAATTGTTGGAATGAGGAGAAGTTCTTCTCTCCAACAGCAAGGATTAATGGTTGAGTATTTTCGCTTTTAGTTTTCAAAAACTCAATATGATCCTCGACTTCCTGGATGCTGCTTCCAACAAAAACGAATGCCTCTTGGGAACTGGTAATTGTATGCTTTAGGTAAGTTTTTATCAAAAATTGTCCCTACTGCATACTTTTTACTATTTAGTGAAACTTTGACCGCACAGCTTTATCTTTTATGTGGTTTTCATCCTTTAAAAATGTAAACATTTTTTGAAAATGATGGCAGCAGTCACTTAAAATGCCAGGTATATTTCCGAAAGCGACGGAGAAATCTTTATCAATCTAGAAGATATTATAAATGAATATAATATATTTATTTTTAATTTAATGAGATATTTTTTCGTTCAATTATATCACAGCTGTTAAATTGCGATTACGATTAGTAATAAGCAATTTTTTTGTTTTTGTATCAAGACTATGCACAACACGTAAATGTTTTTTAAAGGCTGAAAAATTACTAAATACTAGATTGCAAATTTCATTGTAACAGCGGTAAACACTATTAGCAGATATGATATGATTTTTTTTTATATGAACTAATAGTAATTCAACAGATTTAAATTTTCTTTTACATTCAAAGCACAACATTTTCTTCACTTTTAATTTAATTTATTATCACCTTTTATCTAAAATTTACACACACAATTGCCACACGACTTCACAACTTCGCGTTTCAATTCAAACAAAATTGGGAAGGGAAATAATAATATAAATTGAATTTAATGTACTGAATTCATTGAACTTAATGAACAATGCATTGAATTTAATGAACTTTTCATTTAATTCAATGAAGTATACATTAAATTCAATTAACTGTACACTGAATTTAATGAACTATACATTACACTTAATGACCTAAACATTGAATTCAATAAACTGTTCATTAAGAATAAATGTATGGTTCGTTAAAATTTGATTTACAACAGAATCAAACAAAATTTTCATTGATATCAATGAAAAGTACATTAAAATAATGAAAACAAATCATTGATATTTATTTAGACATTTTTAATGACTATAACTTCATTGGTTTCAATGAACAGTACGTTAAAAATTATGAGCAATTCATTAAAATTCAATGATTTTTTCATTAAAATCAATGAATTAATTTTAACGTACGCTGTTCATTACATTTTGTTTTTTCTGTGTAGTATATTAACTCATTGCATCTCCGCCCTAATTTTTATATTGTTTAATAGGTAACCTTCGCGCTTTCTTTATTTAAATTTCTTGAATGGTGTTCTTCGAACCTCTACATGGAAATCAATTACGTAACCGCAAGGGATGGAACCCCAACCACCAAAATTTCGCAAAAACTATTTTTGGATTAAAGTCCAATTAATTCGTCATTCAACTATAGTTCATGATTAACAATCTGTTTAGAAATTTTTTAGATATGAATTTTAGTAAAACTCAATGTTCGACTTTTTGCTGATTTTTTTAAATTTTGTGCACTACGCAAAAAAACACGCCAAACTTTTTCCTACAAATTAAGTTTTTTATTTCTGTCAGTGATGCTTCATGCAAAATTTCACCAAAATCAGAGATGGCCAATCCGTAATTTTTATTTTTACGGTACGTTTAAAATGGAATTGCTGTATAGCTTTTTTATTCAATACCTATTTCTCTCTACTCTGTTTCTTTCTCATAATATTGTTTTATTATTTTTTTGTTTAAAATATAATTCAATCTGATATAAGCATTGCTTAATTTTATTTAAGTGACTGTTATATATTTCGTTTTTTTTTCGGGATCCCAAAAGATGTTAATATCTTATTTGCCAACGTCGTATCTCCTAATTAAATAAAAAAAAAAAAAAACCATAGAAAAATTTCATGCTTAAAGATGTGTTTCTTAGGAAAAATTTTAATTCTAACAGGCAACGTATTCCATAATCTGATTCCGTTCACAAAAATAGTCTGTTAGAGTTCAAAATTAAAGCTTCTCAAACGGGCAATTGGTTGTCTTAGTATATATCAAGTTATGTAAAATTACCCTCCAGGAAAAATCGGAAGGCTTCCATCTTAAAGTGATAAAGAAACATTCCCCACCGCATCTTTTGAAAGCTTAAGAGTAGTTTTGTATGTATATTGTTTCCCCACCGCATCTTTTGGAAGCTTAAGGGTAGTTTTGTATTTATATTGTTTCCTAACCGTTTCTTTAAGAATGCATGTGGAAACTTTTATTTATTGTCAAGCAATGACAATAGAAAATATTAATATCATTGTTTTCTAGCCACTTATTGTAGAATTCGATAGTCTAGTGGTAGCGCGCTCGACTCTCGCTCTGGGATCCCGGGTTCGAATCCTGGCCGAATCCATTTTCATAACAAGGGAGAGGAATGTTTCCACATTAATTCTTAAAACAGGGGAGAGGACAGCGGAGAGAAATGTTTCCACATGACTTT
The DNA here is from genome assembly GCA_963920525.1 of Dichetophora obliterata. Taxonomy (NCBI): domain Eukaryota; kingdom Metazoa; phylum Arthropoda; class Insecta; order Diptera; family Sciomyzidae; genus Dichetophora; species Dichetophora obliterata. The sequence continues at coordinate 9,088,655 of OY986438.1, read as the reverse complement.
TTAACAAAGCGGGGAGGAATGTTTCCCTCTAATGACATGCTATGTTAAAAAAGCAATGGAGTGTGCAACAAAGGGGAATGCTTCCTACATTCCATGGAATGTTTCCTGGTAACATCCGGGAATGCTCACATTTTCCGGTGGGTATACAGTTCCTAGCATCGAGCTAGTTAAAAATAGTGTAACCAAGTATTTGATTGTTCAAGTGACTGATGCGGCCAAACTTCCGAAGGCTATAAACATACCTAACAGCGTTATTAAAAGCAAGTAGTATCTTAAGTTTGGACCTGAAATCATTCACAACTATACATAGTCGTAGCGAATGTAGGGCAAAAAGGGCCGTTGCCACCCTAAAATATAAGAAAACATATTTTTTTAGTGTTAAAGTAAAAAATTCAAAACGGTTTCATTATCATTAAAAAAGTATTGAAGTTTTGAATATTTATTATAGCTTAGTTTATTTTTTACTAGCTGATATACCCGGTGTTACTCGAGAGTCATTTTTATAAACATTTTAACATACACGTCTCGATTAAATGTTTTTTAAAATCGGGAATAATAAAAAACATGTTGAATTTTATTTGAATCTTATTTTATTTCATTTTATTTATTTACCGTTAGAAAGGTAATTGAACGAACATTAATCCAAAAAAGTTTAGGAAAATTTTTGTTGTTGGTGGTTCCATCTCTTGCGGTGAGCTAATTGAATTCAAAGAAGGCGTACGAAAAACATATTTTAAAAATTAAAAAGAATTTCTATATTTACTTAATCCTAAAGCAAGCACAATTACCTTTTCAACAAAATAAAAATTATGGTGGGACTCAATGCGTCCTTGAGATATGCACATTTTAACGTCGAGACATATTAAAAAACATATTGAACTTCTTAATGAAAAATATTAAAAACAGTGAAGTTATTGGCATTAAAAGTAAAAACTGTGATTTTCGTATAATTTTTTTCTCATTATTAGCTATCAATAATTTATGAAAATTCGTTGTGCTAGAAATGATTGTACCTACTAAAATTTCTATTAGCTGCGTTTTTTCATTAGAGATCAAGATCATATAATCGCATGTGCAAGCAAAGCAAAAACAACAAAAAGTCCAGCAAGTGAGTTGGACATTTAAATTGATCCAATTCTATGTTTTTAAGTGTTGATGACGCTAGATGACGTTGCGACTGAAAAAACTGGAAGTACTGCATTATTTCACTTTTTAAAAGTTTGGTAGCAACAGCATTTTCGCAAAATATTTCGCAAAACTTATCTGCTAGCTGCATAAGAACATCAGATATTCTTCTGTAAGCAGAAAATAGTGCCACCTGTCTGTAATCCCAAACGTGTGGGGTTAAATTTGAAGAAATTTTGAAAAAACATTATTCAGCTATTCACCGCATGGTGTATGTATAGTTTGTACTTACAGTTCTTACAAATGTGGCGCCATCTATCTGTGAATTTAACGCACAGATCAAACCTAATGAAATAATTGTGCTGACCAGATGCGCATATGTTTTATTATATCGCCATATAGCTGAAACTGATTACATGAAAATATTTACTTTTACAGCATTCTTATTCACAGTCATCTTTTCGATAAAATTGTGATATATATACAACATTTAAAGTACCATTGATAAAGAACTAAGTGACAACGGTGACACAATAGTGAGAAAAAATAGAGCCATCACAACAAAACAAATTTAACAGGAGGGGGGTGGGGAGGCAAAAAATAAGTAGATCACTGTAAAGAAGATTTTATATAATCCAAAATGTTCGTAATTACCTTAGACACACAACTGCATTTTTAGAGATAAATGGAGACGTTCAAACTGTATAGAGAATTCTAACACAAAACTAAGTTTTATTAATAGTCTGGTATGAAAAAATAGATTTTTAGCCATAACTTTTGATTGGAAAGAGATATTGGGGTAATTTTTTCACATAAATTATTTTTGAGAATTTACTTTTTTGTAAAAAATATAAAAACAACATTTTGGAAAAAATAAATTTCGCGAAAAAAATCAAAGGGGGTCCTTATTGTTTTGATGACAAAAACAGTAAAATAAATTTTTGCGCTTAGCTGGAAGAATTTTTGCAAATAAATGCTATGTCATATGAAAGGTAGCCAGATGTGCAATTTTTAATTGATTTATATCATTTTACAACAACAACGTTGAAAGCTTTTGAATCATTTTTTGAGTAAAATGTCAATATTTTGGACCTTTTTTGACATAATCATAAAACACATATACACTGACTTAACGGTACAGTTCAACTTAATTTTGTGAAGTGATTTTATTGAACTTTTGAACAAAAAAAAATTTGAATGAAATATATTAATGGACAGCGGAGATATTTGCATCGAAAGACCAAACTTTGATTTTCATGTCGTTTTTTTCTCATTCTTAAGTAACGATGTTTTATGAAAAAGTCGTTGTACTGAAAATTTCTCCAATTTTGAAGCTATGTGAGTGTTTTTGATGTCAAAATAACAAAAAATTTTTAAAATTAAATACACAAAAATCTCCGATGCTAAAAAGTTTTTTAATAACAAAATTACCGTTAGTTGAAACATTTCAGAGGGGCGTGGCAAAAACTAAGTATGTAACATTTTAAGTTGGGATAAACTTAATATGTGTACCTAGTTTGAGCGAAATCCGTTGAGCCGTATAGATTTGTATAAAGGCCAAACAAACAAACAAACAAGCAGAAAATGAGTTTTATTACTATAGATTCCAGACTTGGGGCTGACACATTTATTACTCAGCAAAAAATGTTTATGAAAGCTATAATTGAAATTGCTTGGTCACTCTGATATATATGTATATTGAATTCTCAGCTGCACAATTCGATAGTTGATTTTTCAGCAACTCTAACGTTCGATGTAATAACTAACCTTACCAAATAAGCTTTTCAAATTTAAATTTCTGATTTTAATTTTTTGTATATATAATTTATAATTTTAATTTTTTAATATATAAGAAAGTGTTTTGGTTACATCTTAGAAATTCTAAACTTGCTCAAATGCCTTTACATTTTTTCCTCAAATCCACTATTTGAAGGCGCTCTTGGACCAAATAGAAAATTTTGTCACAATTGGCTACAAACCTATGCACCGTGGTTAATATACTCGAAAAAATTGGTTGGGTTTGGTTAGGTTTATGTGGCTGCCTCAATTGAGGCACACTTAGGCTAATGAGGATCATTGTGATACCAAGGGTTACGTTCCTTGCTCTATTTAAATCAATTTGAGCTATTTACGTAGCCTAGGATTCGGTATACCGAAGATTCCGAGTGTTCGTCAAGCTCATGGAAAAACCATTTGCTTAAGTGAAGAAAGCGTTTTTTTCCCCTCTTCATCTCTACAGCTTCTGTGGGGTATGTTAAACCTCTGAGTGTGTCTGCCAACCAGGCAGTGCCCTGTAAAGACCCCTACCATGATACCGATGTCGTCTCTACTAAAGGAAATAAGTTCTTTTCAAAGCTTAAGGGTAAGTTTAGGCCAGGTTTGCCGCGTTATATTACACTTGCTTCTTGCTAACCACCTTGTGGGAGTAAGGGTTTTTCACCCCAAAATCCCCTAATGACTACGTGCCTGTTTTCTATGGTTTTCATTACATTTTTACAGTTATGAGTTATTGTGCTCATGCATTCAGACAGAATGCTTTAAAAACAAATTTAAAACAATTTCTTTTGTAAGGGAGATCGTGTTTTTAGACCGACTTAGAAAAGTCATTCTTCATTATATTCTGTTTTTCCAAGTGTTGTGTATATAAAATTCTATTACATTATCCCTTTTTTTCCAGAGAAAAAATTTGTTTGGGAGGTGAGCGTGTTCATAAACCGATTTCACCCATTCTTATCAATTTTCTTTTTACTGTTCTTAACCCTCAACTAGTACATCTCGAAAAAATTACACTAACAGTACATCTGGTCCCAGGGACCACACCAACCAAAATGCTAAAATATTTAGTTAGAAATTCATGCTGTTTTTTTAAGAATGTCTTTGATAAAGTTTTTTCTTCCTTTTAAGAAAGATTTTTTTTTATTATTTTGAATAGTTGAATTGAATCTAATTGAATTTTAAATTGAATTATTAGGGAAATATACCTTTAAATTTTTTATTGTAGTCCCACAGAGCAGAACTAACAGTTAAGGGTTAAAGTCATAATATATAACAAATTTTTTGTGTTTCGATAATGTTTACTATTAATGTTCGCACCGTGTATGAAAGCTTTCCATTGTTCTGTATACATATTTTTTTTGGAAAGAATCAAAATAAAGCAGGGACCGTACCGGTTATGGTTTTTATCAAAAAAGTCAGATGTTAACAGTTATCATTTTACTTTTATTTTTTCCGACAAAAATACTAGTTATTTAATGCCTTTTATTTTTTCGGGCAAAAATAACTGTTACTTTTGACTTTTATTTTTTTGGTCAAAAATAACAGTTATTTTATGCCTTTTATTTTTTCGGTCAAAAATATCAGGCAATTTGAATCTTTTTAAAGGCCACGTGAAAGGAAAAAAAAGTTTTATGCAATTTTTATCGTCTCATCAGCGCGCACATTTTGAGCTATAAAACTTTTTAGTTTTAAAATATTTATTCGGCCTTTGAAAAAATACAAATTGCCTGATATTTTTGACCGAAAAAATAAAAGGCACTAAATAACTGTTATTTTTGACCTAAAAAATAAAAGTCAAAAGAAACAGTTATTTTTTCCCGAAAAAATAAAAGGCAAAAAATAACAGTTAATTTTAATTTTTATAGTAACAGTCAAAAATTTAAAAGGCATTTAATATTTGCAAAGCTGCTGCCATTACAATAATAATGGTATATATAAAAAAGTCCTCCGGCCACTTTTTCGTTATGCCTTTTTCATCTGAAAATTGTAAAATAACAGTTATTTTCGGTCCCTGAAATAAAGTCATTTTTGTACCTTAAAATTATATTCCGAGCAATATCGGCTATTTTGGTTGTGATTAATAAAAACATTCTTAAATGTAATAAAAAAAATATTTTAAAATATCGCAATAACTTTTTTAAACATGCCACATTTTTTTGGCCAGCAACAAGTTGCTCAAATTTCGTCTTTAATTATCTTTAACCCGTATCTTAAACCAGTGACCTGATTTTAACCATAATTTTTCATGCTATTTCTGGTTGTTTTCTTTTGAGGAAATTTCTTAATTAGTTCTTTTTTATTATTTATCGCTAGTCGCTTTTTACTTTGAACTTGAAATGAAGCTGGCCAAAAAGAAACCTACATTCCAGATTTCGTTGTGGTTTACTTAAGCTAATCAAACTTTAAGCTACAATAAAGATTTGAAATTAAAAAAAAACTCATAAAAATTGTTTGAACTTACAGTAGGCTATAATTAAGCTTTAGCTGTATGCTTCCGGTAACGTTGCTGTGATCTATCAGCACTTTTAGTTAGTAGAAAATCGTCTTATTTTTGCAGATACTTTTTAGCACGTGTTCGTTTTTTTTTGAGTAAGAAGCTATTTATTTTAAAGATTGATATGTATCTTGAAGAAAGCACACTTGTTTGCTGTATTTTTTTATTTCTTTAGGACTGATGCTTTTTTAGCTGACTTAGTTCGATACAACGGATCCGAGCCAGATTCTGCAGGAATTTCACTCGTTTTTTGCTGTTAATTTTTATTGCTGTTTTTCTCTTTTCGAAAATTCGCATGCACACCTGCTAGCCTAATTTATGTAGATGTCGTGTTGTAGTTTTATTAGCTGTTGTTGTTGTTTCTGCAGCATCGATACTAATTCGCACGAATGTATCTTTTATCGCAAAGATACTCACACGAGTTTGTTTTTTTTTAATTTGTTGTAGCTGTTTTTTATATAGTGTTTTTTTCACTGTTCTGACTTTAAATAAATTTTACCATATTTTGTAGTCACAAGAAAATTTTTGCAAATCAGATATTAATTAAAAAAAATATATTTAACCCGTCAACCGCATTTAACACTATTTTTCAATATAAAACCTTCGCTTCGACCCTATTCACCACTCGATGTTTGCACGTTGAAAGCTTTGCTCCGACTGAACCAACGACGACTGTAGAAAAAGTCTTGAAAGTTCATTCAATTCACTTCGTGTGCGGAATGACAGCGAAAGAGACGTCGACAACGACGAAGATCGCGCGATCATGGAAGTTCCACAGCCGGCAAAACATACTTATTTATATACAAAACATAGGTGATGATCAGTCAGCGTCTCTGCTGAGCAATGCTTCATAAAATGTGTTGCTGTAGTATTTTTTGTTGATTCGTAGACGCTCTTTCTTTATGCTTTTTATTCGCCGGTAAAATCAAAGCTTTATAGGAGCTTTTCCCCAATCATTGGAGTGGTTTTGTGTAAAAGAAAAAAAAATGAGTGAAAAACGAGAGAAATAACTTTATGACACCTGTAAAGCTTTTTTGAGTCGTTCAAATTATTTAAGAGTTTTATAGAGAAAGAAATAGAGAGAGAGAAATAGAGAGAGAGAGAGAGATTTAGAAAGAATGGAAAGAGTTAGATGAATTGAATTCTTTCTCTTATGACATTAATTAACAGCTGTTTGGTTATCGCACTATACTTATTGCATGTTTATGTAAAACAAAATATTGTTGCTTGCTTCTTTGGCCGCATTCTAGCCGAAAAAGTGCTCAAGAACTGTTCCACAACTTTCGGGCTGAATGGTATGCTCTCACAGAACATGTTCCTTGAGATGTCACAATTTATATAGCGAAAATATTTTATGCTACTACGCTACTTGAGCACTTTTTCGGCTAGAATGCGGCCTTTCACGACGTTCAGGCTTCTTTTCGTTTTACATAATAATGCAGTTAATGTGACATTTTTGCCCGTTTTATACGCATTTGTAAAGCTTTTTACTTCTTGTAATATCTTGTACTACATACTTTGAAATCCTAACATTTATTTATGGAAAACTAAGCTGGAAAACTATTCTATAATTTTGCTATTCGATATACAGTGTTGCGCAAAACAATAGCAACAAAATTGGTACGCTGCTACAAAATCGTGTATCTTTTTAAATATTAGGGACACACAAAAATGATTATAGGAACCAAAGCATATATTCATACATCATATTAAAAACAAATCATATTCCAATTTGGTTTTGTTTTCTTTTTTAAATTAAAAATTAATGCGACTGCATTCAGTTTGTCTGAGAGCAAAACAAAAGCAATATAATTAATATTTGGTGTAAGATCCATTATTCTTGATAACCGCTGCACATCTGAGCGGCATCGACTCTATTAAAGTAGATATGTTAGTATTAGGTATATGTTCCCAATTAACTTTCAGCGCTTCATACAGTGCAGTCTTATTGGAAAACCTTTGACCAGAAACTTTTACCTTCAAAATCCCAAAAAGATTTTCAATGGGATTCAAGTCATTGTGACTGTGCCAGCCAATCAAGGACTTGAATCCCATTGCCTCTAATGTAATCTTTGATAAGTTTTGAAGTGTGCTTCGGGTCGTGGTTGGGCTGAAACGTTCACTGAAGCGACATATTCCATTCTGAATGTGGTCGCATCTTGCTTTCTAAAATGTCATTACATACAAATCGATCCATAATTCAATATAATAAAATTTATTTTGCAGTTTCGGGCTTCAAGTCGTGTACCTGGGTGGTGCCGTACCGTGCACATCCCATCTGAATTAATCAAGTTGAACTTTGATTCATCGCTAAAAAAACGGTTTTCGATTTTTGAACGGTCCAATTTAGGTACTCTTCTGGAAGACTGAGTCTAAAAAATAATAAATTGCAACTAGTTGTCACAATTTCAGACAGAATTGTTTAAATTGTAACACCTCACCTTGTTTTTTATGCTTAGCTGTAAGCAAAGGTTTCTCTGCCGGTCTGTAACTTCTTTAATCGTTCTCAACGTCTCGTCTTCAAGCAGTGCTGTGGTGGATATCTAAATCAAGTGTCCGAACAACCTCTTTGGATGTGGCAAATGCATTTCGTTTGAACACACCACAAATGTTCCTGTCATAACGCAGCGATGTCTTCCGCGGTCGCCCTCTTTAATGTACTGTTGTTAGGTCTTTTGTGAAGGTATATTTCTTTATTAATCTGCAAACTATTGACCGATTAATATCAAACTGTTTCACGTTAGACATTTGCGAATTTTCGTTTTTATATTCGGAAATAATTTGTAATTTAAGAGCTCCACAGTATTTAAAACGTGCCATTATAAATGGAACAGTCAATGACACAACTAGCACAGAAAAACTAAACTTAAATGTTTATGACTTACAAACAACACGTTCTTTACAATTACGGAACTTTTACCAATAATTCTTCGAACTTCTGTTCTATTTTTACATTTTTCAAGTTTGGTTGCTTTTGTTTTGCTCACAGAAAAATTGAATGTAGTCACATTAATTTTAAATTTAATAAAAAAAAAAATCAAATTTGAATTTGATTTGTTTTATATATGATGTATGAATATTAAGGCGCCTCAAAAAAAAAAAGTGGTCCGGGTCACCTCCTGAAAACAAACTTTGGTTTATTTTATGATGATTCCCAAAATATTGCAACTCTAGCTTTAGCCGTTCGTGAGCTGGAATGGTTTGAAATAACCTCTAAAAATCGCGTTTTTGATTAATACTATTTATACCACACTACCTTCGGTCAAAAAAATTGTCACAAATAGTGTAAATCGATGAAATACATAGTTTTGTTTTTTTATTTTTTTTTAAATCTGCCCACCCACTTAGTTATTGAGTTATTTGCAGTGATTTTTTCAATTTTTTTTAATGCAGTTTTTATAAAAATATATATAACTTCCCCATTTATAGCCTGATTTACCATTCCGTGGTATCATTGGAAAGGTACTGAATGCTGCTTTTCATTTCTGTCGTTAATTAACCCTTATAAGCACTTTTATAAAAATGCATTTTATGTTATTTTTATTTTTTTGTGATGGCCTTTGCCTCAATTCCTGAATTTGTTCAAATATAAGAGAAATAAAATTAAATCATGTAGATAAAGAATGCATTTTTTAAATGGACTTTGGAATAAAGTATAGGAAAATACTTTATTGTACTTAGACAAAACAGCTAAGAGTAAATTTTACCACAGTTCTTATAAGTAGTCACTCATGACTTTTAGGTTTGACAATGAGTTATATTATATTAAATAAATGTGAGTTTTTAAATTGTGATCGCTTAATTGTTCAATTTATTCATAAAAAAAATGTTTTTCGTTTCTCGCGAATTTTTTTTATCGTCAGCTTATGAAACATGTATTATGAATGTGGTATTAATAACTTGATGTATAGTATGTTTTTTTTTGTATAAAATTCGTCAAAGTTGAAACTTTTTTAACATTAAGTCAAGTTTAAACGATAATAACTTCGAGAACAAAGTGTATTTCAAGGTTTTTTTTTTACTTTCTTATGTCTTAATTGATTGAATTGAATATAAAATACAATCAAAAATGTTAATAAATAAAAATAGAAAAATCGTAAATTTTTCAAGGAATGAAAATTTAAGTAAAATTTAGTAGAAAATATCTAGCTAATTAAGCGTTATTTAAGTCGAAAGCTATAACTATCATAAACTATCATACTTCTACCTTCTGTTTCTGTAAAAACCTGCTGCATCTAGTTGCTATTAAGAAAAACCACTTAATTTGAAAAAAGTCTTAACAATCAAATTTTGCCCTTAAATGCACTGATTTCCAAGACAATTTGTAGGTACTCTAAAATTTAAAGAAAAAAAAGAAGAAGTCATAATTTAAAACAAGATGTGACCTTATTTTGTATTAGCAAGTATTTTTTTAAAAATGTTTTGTAAATTTCGTTAATTTGATAATATTGTTTTATAGGAGATATATCTAAAAGTTATCCGATTTGAAATATTTTTAGCATGCAGATCAAAGACCACGGGAGTGCAGCTATTGTTGCTTCAAAATTTTATTTAGATACTCGAAAACACATTTTTCTTTTTGATACTTCAATTTTTTAATTTATAATGTGTTATTGTTTTTATCAAAATTAATTGTTTTATTTATATTAATAAAATCCTTACATTATTTGAGTTATAACTATGTTCAACAAAAAAAAAAAAAAAAATTATATATACACACATTCATTAAATTTTTTATGGGAATTTGAAGAAAATTCGGGGAATTTTGACAACCACTGTGGGGAAAATCAAAAAATAAGTTATCAGTCCTTGATACATGCGATAAAAAAATTATGGTTGTTGTCATTTGTCAAAGCAAGCAATATGAAATCAAATTTGGACAAAAACTTATTGGAATTCGGTCTACATTTCGACCTTGTCATCTGAAAACTGACCCAATGATACGAATATTTTAAATGAAATTTCAAAAAATGAAAATAATATAAATATTAAGGTGGGTCAAAAAGGAAAATTTTTTCAACACTCATATTCTGGGAGTTGGATTCAAGTAAATATTAAATCCATAGGAATATCGAAATCGGTTTCAAAAACCAAAAATCAATGGTTTTTTACAATAACTTTTTATCGAGCTGAAAATAACTACCCCAAAGTAGGAAGAAAATTAGAGGTATCTGAAGCACCAAATTTATGAATACAAAGATTTTTAGATTTGATAATATTTTTAGTGCAAAACGATTTTGGTCAAAATATGGGGTATTAATTGGGCTGTTTTGATTGTTTTTCAAACATGTTTAAACACCGTTTGGTCATGTTGCCCTGCTTAGGGAGCGTCTATAGTGTCGACTTACGACTGAACCGAGCCGAGCTGAAACTCAAAAATGCACTGGGGCAAAAGAAATGCATGACTTGCGTTCTCTATTGCTCCCATGCGTTTTTGAGTTTCAGTTCGGTTGTATTGCACCAATATTTATATGGGTGTGTGACTCCATTTGCTTTTTATTATGGAAAAATACTTATAATTAGTCAGGTTCTGCATTTAACTTCCGAGTGAAATTGAATCACAATTGAATTCGATATTTGGTGGTCTAAATCACACTATCACTCTTTTCGTTTAAACTATAATAATAGTTATAATAATAACTATAATTAAATAAATAAAATAATACAAATTTCATTGATATTTCATTGGTTAAAGGAGTGTGACTGGTGGGACAGTCAAAAATTCCTCACCTCCGCCTTCTGCATTGTCAATCGAGATCTTAGACCAAAAACTATACATAGCCAGTAGTTAAGCTTCTGTTTAGCAGCACCAAGTTTAGTTTCTACAAAAAAATATAGAAAGTAGAAATTGTGACTGGTGGGACATCGTGTTGTGACTGGCAAAAAAATCGTACGACTCGTTCACAATAAACAACTTGAAAAAATCAGTTTCAGAGCAACTCCTAAAAAGTTGCTGAAAAACATAACCATTTTTGTAGGCGCAGCGACTAAATATTATTTTTTTGTAATTTATGTTTAATTTTTTTTGGGACATTGTTCATTCAGATTTTGGGTTATTTATAATTGGAGTGATTTTTTTTAATTTATTTTGAGAGCTTTTTTTTTGGGCGATATATTCAAGTATCTGAAAGAATTTTCATTAACTTTAACAATTGAAATGAATTGTAATTGAATTTTTAAAAAAAAATTTACTTGCGTTTTGCAAGAAAGTTGTCTTCACTTTGCTATCCCTTGGAATGCATTAATGAAATGAATACAAGCAGAGTTCTTTATACTTTGAACAACGTTGAAGGCTGCAAAACCGATAAAAATGCAAATATTTAAATTTTGATCTGATAACAACAAGAAGAGTGAAAAGTTAAGCTAGATAAATATGCGGAAAACGCATCTTTCACTGTACGTATGTATTTTTAGAGTTGGCGCAATCTTTGCGTAGCAATTCTTAAGATATTTTGCAGAAAATTGTGAAATTAACGAAGCAAAAAATATCATAAATGAAAAAAAAAAAAATTTTAAAGATTTATGAAACAAAAACACTTTAAGTAGAACAATGGAAAAATATTTTTATATTTTCAAGTGATGACGAAGCCAGGGAGAGACTCATGGTTAAAAATTTCCAAGAGTCATAGGAAAGGCATTTTTAAGAGACCAACAAATTTACTGCTACACCTATTAAAAGTTAATTCAAAAAACGTTTTAACCAAAAAAGGCTTGACCTCAACTTTAGATACAAATTGAATTTTTAAAAAACTCCTGTTTGCACTAAAAAGTGTGCTTTATATAGAGTAAATGTGCGTGTGTAGTTGTGCGTTGTTGTGTTTGCAAGTGTGTAATTGCAAACATTTTGCAGAAAATATTTACATTGGCAGCAATTTCTCTAAACACTGAAGCAGCTTCAGCGCCTTTGGCAGTTAACAAAGTGAATTTTCACAAGAAAAGCTGTCGAAACCTTTTTAAAGCTTGCTCAAAATTTTAAAGTAATTTGTAAACGTTCACATCAAAATGCTAGCATACAAACAAACTGGTACAAACATAACTATATACTACACATATGAACCTACCTAAGTGCCAGTAAGAGCTACAAAGCTTATTAATAGCAAGTGAAGCAAAACGTGCTTACTTACAGAGCAAAGCTTTTCAAATAACGCTTAATTGCATTTTAATACGTTTTGCACATGTGTGTGTGTGAGTGTGTTAAAATTTATTTGAGTAGACTTGAGTAGTAGTAATGGTATTTGACCCTTTTTACAAGAGTGATGGAATGAATATCAATTTGGGCTTCATTGAAGTTGGCCTTAAGTGAATTTAAGTTTCTTGAATATTGACTAAATTGAGTGCATAATTTTAGGCGTTGCGGAATATAAAGCGTTTATGTGTATTTTAAAATTAAATTTAAATTATGTCTTATGTATTCTAAATAGTGTCAGTTGCATGAGAGTTGAAAAGAGTTAACTGAAACAAAAACATATGTTATTATAACATAATAATATGTTATAACATAAAGTTATTGTGAGAAAATATTTATGAAAGTTATCTTCTACAGCGAGAATTTGAAATAGCCCACGTTCGTCTATTAGTACATTTGCATTTTTGATATATTATTACATTGTTGACGTCACTTTGTATGACAAATAGTTGTGTTTTCCTTCCAATATTTCTAAATTTTAGACACAAAATACGTTTTGTATAGCAAAATTAATATGTAGAATAAAAAGTCAATTGATTATTTTTTGTGAAATTTATGAAGAATTTGCTGTTTTGATGACGTCACTTTGCATGAAAGTATATTAACTTCATTATTCTGTATCACAAAGAAGCACACCAACAATGAGAAAGACACGAGAAGAAATACAATTTTTTATGGAAGAACGTATTGTTTCTCGTTCCTTTCTCATAGTTGGTGTACTTTTTCGTTATGCATAATAATGCAGTAAGTGTTTGCTATTGAAAATCGATCAGCAGTTCACGAAGTTATGGAACTTTATTAAAAAATATTTTTTTTAATTCTTTAATTAATGCCTATCTACTTGTTGAAAAATATTTATTTTAAATAAATCATAAAGTAGAATCAATTAGAAAAAAAAATGTCAAAGTCGTCTGGGAAAACAATATATTTTCTATAAAAATATGAACAAAATAAAGAAAAAAAAAAATGAATCAGTACTAGATTAGAGAAAAGAAAAAAGCTTTATTAAGTACACCCCGAATTTAGAAAAAAATTTATGTATTTGTTATGATTGATTTTGGTTCAAAAAGCCTCAAAGAATCTATTTTTAATGATATAAAATTCGAAATTAATTTCTATGTTAAATGGTGAAGGCTTTAAACGCAGAGCGTCAAGGCCGAATAACCGATGTTAACTTGAAAGCGCTTTTTCTAGAATTCACATTTTTTGAGTTGGTGGGCGTGATAAAAAAAACTACTGAACTGATCCTTCTGAAATTTTAATATGTTATTGAACACATATAAATCTATAGACTGAACTACAGATAGAACGATCGGTAAAGTATTTTTTTGGTTTTGAAGGGATTTTTTGGTCCTAAAAATCGGCTTATTTCGAAAAAACTAGTATTTAATTGACAAGATTTGTTTATCAATTTTGGCCAAACAAATTTTCATTTAGTTTAATCAAAAGCAGCTTCGATGCTTATTAAAACTCAGTTTTTATTTTTCTTCAGACGTTTCAGTGAGCCAAAATCACTCCTGCCGTTATTTTTTGATATTATTATCAAAAACCTGCAGCAGCCAAAAAACACACTGGAATAACCCAAAACAATTTTTTGTATACATTTTACATAAAAATAAATATGCAAAGTTTCAATAAAATATCTCGTTATTTCTTTAAAAAATTTGCATTTAATAATTAAAATTTTTTTAAAATCCAAGGGTGTAAGGTCCCCTAAAGATAATCCAATTTGAATTTGATTTAATTTACAGCGTATCCTCAAAGTGTTGTACCGATTTAAAAGTGACCCACCCATTCCCGCCACCTAGACGAATTAGAAGTGGCTACAAAATTAGCTTTTCATTAAATGCATAATAGTTCAAAAAACAAAAGCTTTTCATTCAGTTTAATAGATTTTTTAAAAAAAAAAAAAAAAAAAAAAATTGTTTTTTCTAATTTTGAAAGCAAGTGCCCCTTAAAACCATTTTTTAAGCCACTCAATTAATAATAATATGCAAAACAAAGTTTTTAAATTGGTGTGGATAATCTATAGTAATAAAACTCATTTTCTGTTTGCTTGTTTGGTCTTAATACAAATCTAAACGGCTCAACGGATTGCTCTCAAACTAGGTATACATATTAAGTGCATCCTAGATTAAAATTTTACATACTTAGTTTTTGCCACGCCACCCTTCAAAATTTTTCAACTAACGGTAATTTTGTTATTATAATACTTTTTAGTATCGGAGTTTTTGTTTATCTAATTTTGTATATCTAATTTGTTATTTTGACATCAAGGCACTCACACATATTCAAAATTGTAAAACTTTTCAGAACAACGACATTTTCATAAAACATCGAATGAGAAAAAACGACATGAAAATCAAAGTTTGGTCTTCGATGTAAATATCTCCGCTGTCCATTAATATATTTTATTCAAATTTTTTTTTGTTCAAAAGTTCAATAAAATCACTTCACAAAAATTGGTGGAACTGTACCGTTAAGTCAGTGTGTATATGTTTTATGATTACGTCAAAAAAAGTCCAACTGACTTTTGACTTTTTACTCAAAAAATGACTTAACAATTTTTGTGTTGTAAAAATGAAATCAATTAAAAATTGCACATCTGGCTACCTTTCATATGACATAGCATTTATTTGCAAAAATTCTTTCAGCAAGCGCAAAAATGATTTTACTGTTTTTGTAATGAAAACAACAAGCGAATGAAATGTATGCAAGCTGAGTTCATTTTGATTTTATTTCGCGAAATAAATTTTTATTATTATTTTTATAATAATAATTTATTTTAAAAAATCATCAAGTCCCAAAAATAATTTATGTGAAAAAACTATCCAATCAAAAGTTATGGCTAAAAATCTATTTTTTCATACCACTATTAATACTATTAATAAAACTGAGTTTTGTTTTAAAACTCTCTATATAATTTGAACGTCCCCATTTACTTCTAAGAATGCAGTTGTGTGTCTAGAGTAATTACAAACATTTTGGTTTATATAAAATCTTCCTAACAGTAATCTACTTAGTTTTTTGCCTCCCCACCCCCGCCCCCTTCTGTTAAATTTGTTTAACTGTTATAGCTCTATTTCTTATCATTATTAAATGTTGTATTTATATCACCATTTCATCGAAAAAATGACCGTGAATAGAATGCTGTATTGCTTTCATGCAATCAGTTTCAGCAACATATGCGCATTGGTTTAGCACAATTATTTCATTGGTTTTATTCTGTGCTTTAAATTCACAGATAGATGGCGCCGCATTTGTAAGTACTGTGGGTACAAACTATACACCTTGCGGTGAATGATGTCTACCACAAGATTCTTCAAATTTAACCTCACACGTTTGGCTGGCTCAATAGCTGCGTTTTTTTCTTGGGAGATCAGATCATTTGTGAGAAAAAAAAAATGCTTCAGATCAACTATTTCTATGTTTTCTACTTACGCGATATGGGGCTATTTTCTGCTTACAGGTGAACATCTGATGTTGTTATGTAGCTGGCAGATAGGATTTGCGAAATTTTTTTGCGAAAATGCTACGGCTATCAAACTTTTATAAAGTAAAATAATGCAGAACTGCCAGTTTTTTCAGTCTCAGCGTTATCTAGCCGTCAGCAACGGCTAAGTGTTGTCTACTTTTACAGTTTCGCCCTCAACACTTAAAAACATAGAATTGGATCAATTTAAATGTCCAGCTCACTTGCTGAATCATTTGTTGTTTTTATATGATGATGATATGATCCTGATGATGATGATGATCTCTCATGAAAAAAAGCAGTTAATATATATTTTAGTACAATCATTTTTAGTACAACGAATTTTTCATAAAACATTGATAGCTAAGAATGAGAAAAAAATTATATGAAAATCAAAGTTTTTAATTTTAATACCAATATCTCTGCTGTTTGTAATATATTTAATTAAATTTTTTTTTTTGTTAAAAAGTTCAATATATTTTTTAATATAAATCTTTGTTAAGATGTTAAAATGTCCATATCTCAAGGACGCATTGAGTCCCACCATAATTTTTATATTGTTGAAAAGGCAATTTTGCTAGCTTTAAGATTAAGTAAATATTAAAATTATTTTTCATTTGTAAAATATGTTCTTCGTACTCCTTCTTTGAATTCAATTAGCTCACCGCAAAAGATGGAACTCCCAACAACCAATATTTTCTGAAACTTTTTCGGATTAAAGTTTGCTCAGTTACCTCTCTAACGGTAGTTCAAACTTAAAATTCAACATGTTTTTCATTATTCCAGAATTTAAAAAACATTTAATCGAGCAAGGTATATTAATATGTTTATATAAATGACTCTCGAGTAACACCGCGTATATCAGCTAGTTTTTTTTTATATTTTTTTGTATTCAAATGCAAGGGTGGTTAAATTTGAAGGGCCGATGTTGAATGTGAACCACACCTAAACGTCAAGTTTTTTCTGGATTTCATTTGACATTTCTCAATTTCTGACTAATTCAATTTGAACCATGAAAAGATACACAATCGAGCAACGCGTAAAAGTTATTTAGGCTTATTATGAAAATGGACGTCCAAATCAAAAAGTATATCGCGCACTTCGTGATTTTTTCGGCCAGTTTAATCGTCCAAATGTGCGTACAATCGGAAAAATCGTGCAAAAGTTTGAGCAAACCGGGTCTGTAGGAGATGTGAAAACACCAGTGCATGCTCGTACAGCTCGTACTGCATAAAATGTTGCTGCTGTTCGCGATAGTGTGGCTGAAGAGCCGTCTACCTCAACTCGTCGTCGTGCCCAACAATTGCACCTCTAACGCTCGTCGTTGATGAACATTATGCATAAAGACTTGCATTTACAGGCGTACAAGGTGCAACTGACTCAAGAACTAAAGCCTCTTGACCATTTCAAGCTTCGTCAATGGTCAGAATGGTGGCAAGAAATGGCAACAGTGCAGAGCTGTAAAGTCTGCATTCATATTCAGAATTTTAAGTACAACTGAATAACGACATAAGAATGCATTCAATGAATGCAAAATTGATTTATACATAAAATTTTTAATTCACATTCAATTTTAAAAAAATGATTAATTAATCATTTCAATTATTCATTTTCGTTATTCAGAATAATGAATCAATTTTTTTATTCATTTGAATGCTATTCACAAAGAATGCCATTCACAAAGAATTACAGAATTTTCAATTATTCTATTTTTATTCATTATTAATTTTTTATTCGTTATTCATTTTTTATTCTTTATTCATTTGTTATTCATTATTCATTTTTTATTCATTATTCATTTTTTATTCATTACTCATTTTTTATTCATTATTCTTTTTTTATTCATTATTCATTTTTTATTCATTATTCATTTGTTATTCATTATTCATTTGTTATTCATTATTCATTTTTTATTCATTATTCATTTGTTATTCATTATTCATTATTTTTTCTTTATTCATTTGTTATTAATTTTTTTGTCATTGCTTAGGGCTCGGGCTGTGTTTTTTTTTATAGCAGCCCTATTCTGGCAAATTAACAAATTGTTAACCAGTATTTTGAATATTTCTATGTGTTTGTTGTAATTTTTTTATTTCAAAACAAAATTTGAAGCTCAAAAATAAAAAATTTTGATAAAAATTGTCAACTGCTTTTCAGATATTGTCAATTTTAATTAACAAATTTTGTTTTTTGAGCTTTAAAATTTGTATTGAAAACAACAAACACATAGAAATATTCAAAATACTGGTTAACAATTTGTTAATTTGCCAGAATAGGGCTGTTAATTTGACGATATAGATAACAACAGCAAAAAAATTTTTATAAATATCTTAAGAAATCAAAAAAAAAAAAAAAAAACAACAGACAAACCTAAATCGTCGTGTCTAACAATCTGTTAAAAAAACGCAACAAAAAAAAATTTAGGAAATTGGTGAGAGAATTCGGTGGCATTAAAAGCATGTTTCATTTGGGCCTTACTAGTTTCTAAACGTACGCTTGATCTCTGTTGTCTTAACTTATGAAGAACCAATTCCTCACACCCCGCTGGAATAAGTTTATCGTTTATGACATAACATTTAAGAGTATGTAGTAACCGAAGTAACGGTTATCCATTTACCACTGGGACGAAGAAGCAAGCTCGGCATTAATTCGCTGGAAATAGTCATGACTGCGTGCTTAGCTTACTCTGAATTTTATTAACACTCAACCTACCGATATTTCTTCTATACCTTTTCCTGAACCTCATCATCAAAATGCTAGTGGTTAACATAACCATCATTTTTATTATTAAACGCAGATAACGGTTTATTTATTATTAAATGTATTTAATGTATTTATAATGGTATAGAATGAAAAACCATGTATAGATTCGAAAAACAATAATAGCAGGTCAGATTTACCGATTGCGGTCAGTTTAGTGTTAACCTAGTTTGTGTTTGCAAGCGTACGATTCTAAGTACTTTAAGTTATTTCATATTTAAGGGGGTAGTTCGGTTACTTAGATTCCTTTTTTCAAAATGTTTATTTCATGTTTCATTCAGATGAGAAACTCAATTTTTTTACATATCGATGGCTTAATATAGAAAAGGCGTTTTTCTATAGAAAACTTTTTAAATGCAAATTTTATAAAAATAGGCAACAAATTTAAAAAAAATTATTTTGAAGTTCTTACCAGTTTTTGGTAACTTAAATTGTACATACTTTTATTAACAGATATTTTTCTGTTCCTGAAGTTAGAGTACGACGCGTTTTATATCAAGTTTTATATTGGATTTCTTAAACCAATTTTTAAATGAAAATACTTTAATCCGAATCACCCTGAATAAATTTTTTGTTAAATTTTTAGAATGACCTGTTAACGAAAATATAAAATGGTTTAAACTAAAATAAGCACATTTTAAGTGTTTGTGTTTGCGTGCCCATATGGCAACGACAGGGTGTTTCGGGTTAATTGTGAGCTATTTAGATCAAATAAGTTTGAAGAAGGCAACAACAACTCTGTATATATGTATATTAACTTTTTAAATTTTTTTTCTGTTCTTATCAATATCGTTAAATTGATAAGCAATGACAAAAAAATGAATAACAAATGAATAAAGAATAAAAAATGAATAATGAATAACAAAGGAATAATGAATTAAAATGAATAATGAATAACAAATGAATAATGAGTAACAAAAGAATAATGAATAAAAAATTAATAATGAATAAAAAATTAATAATGAATAAAAAATGAATAATGAATAAAAAATTAATAATGAATAAAAAATTTATAATGAATAAAATATGAATAATGAATAACAAATGAATAATGAATAAAAAATGAATAATGAATAAAAAATGAATAATGAATAACAAATGAATAAAGAATAAAAAATGAATAACGAATAAAAAATGAATAATGAATAAAAATAGAATAATTGAAAATTCTGTAATTCTTTGTGAATGGCATTCTTTGTGAATAGCATTCAAATGAATAAAAAATTTGATTCATTATTCTGAATAACGAAAATGAATAATTGAAATGAATAATTAATCATTTTTTTTTTATATTGAGTGTGAATTAAAAATTTTATTTATAAATCAATTTTGCATTCATTGAATGCATTCTTTTTTCGTTATTCATTGATTCATTTTTTTGTGATTTAAATCAAATTGAATGCATTCTTTTACAGCTCTGCAACAGTGGATGATCAATTTTCGAAGAAAATCATCTTCATTGATGAGGCACATTTTCACCTCAGCGAATTCGTCAATAAGCAGAATTGCCGTATTTGGGCGAATGATAATCCAAGAGTGATTGTCGAAAAACCAATGCACCCACAAAGAGTGACTGTTTGGTGCGGTTTATAGGCTGGCGGCATCATCGGGCCGTATTTTTTCCAAAATGACGCCGATTAGGCAGTTACTGTGAATGGTGTTCGCTATTGTGAGATGATAACGAACTTTTTATGGCCGGAATTGGAAGATATGGATGTGGACGATAAGTGGTTTCAACAGGACGGTGCCACTTGCCACACAGCTAGCGAAACAATGGCTCTTTTGCGGGACAAATTCAATGGCCGTGTTATCTCACGTGGTGGCGATGTCAATTGGCCGCCAAGATCATGTGATTTGACACCGTTGAACTTCTTTCTTTGGGGTTATTTGAAAGAAAAGGTGTACGTCGATAAGCCAGCAACAATTCAAGAACTAAAATATGAGATAATTCGGCATATTAACGGCATAGAACCTCAATTATGCCTCAGCGTCATCGAAAATTTGGACCATCAGATGGAGGTGTGCCGCCGAGGTCGCGGCGGCCATTCAGCCGATATTTTGTTCCATACATAATTGAACCATATCAATATTATCATAATAAAAAGAAATGACAATAATTACCTAAATAATTTGTGTTTTATTCAAAATCAACATCGGCCCTTAAAATTTAACCACCCTTTATATATGTATTTATTTATTTTTTTTATTATTTTTTTATTTTTGTCATTTTCCTTAGCCGTTTCATTTTTATATGTTACATTATTTTTTTTGTACTCTACGGGTTGTTCTGGAGCTTCGTTTCGGTATTACTATTTTTTTGTTATTGGTTTTTTGTAAAGTTTTTTTATTTTTATGTACTAATTTAATTTGTATTGACTATGTAAAATATACTTTTATTGTGGTTTTACTTTTACTGCTATAATTTTTCAATTTTTAATTGTCCGTTTTGTTGTGTTTATTTATTTGAATTTTAAGTTTAAATTTTATTTGTTATTTTTATACATTTATATTTTTATTTTTGTATTCGTATAAACTACTTTTGTTTTTTGTTATTTGATACTTTTTTTATTATTATCATTTTGTTTAGAATTTTATATGTTTTTAAATTAATGTTGTTATTTTTATTATTAAACGCGATGTGTCGGAGCTCCTACATAAATAGTTTTATTCTCTTATATTGCCTTATGCTTAATGCTTTTTTCTCTTATTATTTTATTTATTTACTTATAACTACTTACTAACTTATTTTTTATTTTATTTTTACTGTAAAATTTTCTGTCTGAATATTTTTTTGGTAATTTTAGTAATTTTGTTTTATTAATTGATTATGTTAATTTTTTCCTTAGCTAATACATGCATAAATGTTTGTTTTCATATATATTTTATTATATGATAATTTAAATTTTTTCCTTAGTTAATACTTGTAAATATGTTTGTTTTCATATATATTTTATTATTTGCTTGTATTTATTTAGTTTTATTTTTATTTATGCGTTAAGCTTAATACAAGCTGATTAACAAAGAATTAAGCTTATTTTGACATTTATTTTAAATAAATGTTAAAAATGATTTTTTGTTTTAAATATTCTATTATAAATTAATTTATCGTTTCTAACTTTTGCAAAACCTCCTCATTCGTTGCTTTGTAGCCACCCAGAAGCGGCTACAAAGTATTTTTATGATTTTGTTTTTTTTTTTTGTTTTATTATGAACAAACAAATTGTTTTCCGAAAGGTATAAAATGGTATTTTCCGAAAGTTACTGCTTTGACATAATTTCTTGCATTTACTAAATTTTTTTATATACTTTTTTGTGATATTTTTACCCAAGCATAGTTTTTCAAATGATAAATACTTTTTATTCATACTTTTTAATTAATTATTTGTGATCTTTAATTCAAATTATAACATGAACTTAATTGTGAGCTTTAGATCAAGTTAGATTTTTAAGAAGGCAACAACAACAACAACAACTCTGCTATTTCCGAAACAGACTGTCTATTCAGCTAAGTGATTGATTCTATACAGAGTAGTTGTTATTATTGTTGTTGTTGTTGTTGCCTTCTTAAAAATCTTACTTGATCTAAAGCTCACAATTAAATTCATGTAATAATTTTTATATTTTAAAGATTTTACTAAGACAAATTTTTTTTGCAGTGTCTAAAGTTTTGTGAACCAGAACACAGTTATCGACACTTATTGCTGGTTGCTTTTCACGAACAAAAGAGTGAATGCTTATTTATTGCCCTATGTGCACTGCGTACAAGGTAATATATATATATTTGTCATTACGTGTGTGATGCTTCTATAGAGGCGTTGCAGTTATAGAAAAGTATTTAATATATTCTTGGTCACCATTATCACTTTATTCATCACCATCACCATTGGCCACCATCTCTGTCTGACCGTCTGTTAAATTCTGATCATAGCCATAATTTTTAAGCTTTCGTATTGAAATTCGATATACAAGCTTCTATTTAAGATATAAAGATCAAGTTCGGAAATAAGTCAAATCAGATGAAAACCACGCCTACCTAAAAAAATGTGTTTACTAAAGATGACATACGTTTCAAGTTAGATTTTGGATAGGAATGGTAAAGATTTGTGTTAAGGACACTAAGCGTTTGAAAAATAGTGATTGCTGTTGTTTTTTATTCTACATCAGACTCTACATGTAGAAGAGTACACTGACTACATTCTACATGTCAGACTTTTGACAAAGTAGTTTCATAGTTTCAATACAATATAGGTTTCATACAAAATAAAATATAGCGTTTTAATTATTTTTTTGTAAAAGAGGTGTAAAAGAGGTTTTGTAAGTGGATTTGCAAATATTTTTGTTTGCGATCTTAAAAAGCCGATTCCAACTTATATACCAAATTTCATTGGTCTACGACGACTCCTTCTTAATGCTTGCTTATTTTGTTAGGAAGGTGGACGTGGTAAAAAATTTTTTTATTTGTTCCACACATATCTTTTAAATTCTGGATTGCGTTGTTTTTATATAATTTCTAATATGGTAAAGAAATGGCTTTTATAATTTTTGTGTTTTATGGGCATTTTCGCCAAAAGGTCCACCATAACTGAAAAATTAAGTGTTACCTAAAATTCTTTTAAATCTCCATAAAAGAGAAAACATGTTTAAAATTATATTCTGAGAGTACTGAGAGCTGAACACAACTTGAACTTAAAAAAATTGCAACAAACATGATGAAAACCATTTTTGCTGGGAAAAGTCTTTTATTTGCACTGAAAATTTGTAATTAACTATAATTAACATAATTAATTCTAATAACTTATCTTTTGTTTATTTTTTAAATTGATTCTTATACAATTATTCATATGATGTAATGTATTTCTAAATTAACATATTTTTTTCTTATATTTTAGTACTTTGTTGTTGTTTTGTTTTTATATCTATATTTTATTTTATTTCTTTTATGTAAATATTGTTTTTTTTAGTTATTCTTATATTAATTTTTAGGTTTTGTTTTCTGTATGGTTTAATGTTTATTTTTATTTTTGCACTCTATCTCATCTGTGTATGTATATTTTCAATAGAAAGGGTGATGCAATAGAAGCTTCCTTCTTTGTTTTCTAAATAAAATACATTTAAATCAATGTATTGATGCAAATCTTTATTTGGAATGATAGTTCGGTTCCTACAACTCAATGTTTAAAAATTATTTCGTTCAAATGCTGCCCATGACTTTCGGGCTTGTTGACATAAACAAGTGATTTAACACATCACCAAAGAATGTAATCTAATGGCGTCAAATCACATAATTTTGGTGGCCAATTTTGAAAATTTTTAAAAAATTAAAAAAATTAAAAAAAAAAAATATTGAAGAAATGTCATTCTCTAACTGTTGACTGATTTTGGTCGTGAGTTTCGACAATTAATAAAATTTGTTCAAGAGTAATAGCCGATACACATTGACTGCGACTAGCGACGAACGCCAATTGTCAAAAACATAACGCATGTTTTCTTATGAAGATGTATTTTTTTAAGACGGCACGACAAAGAGAGAACACGACCACAATTCTTGCTGCCGCAGACTTCAATCTATTTCTAATTTTATAGACGACAAGAGCGAACATAGCAGAGTTTGTTTATGTTTTGTATAAAATACTGATTGTCGCTGTTGCGTTCATTATAATCAAGTCGTCGAGAATTCCGCGACATTTCTCTCTGACTTCAAGTTTTCGTTTTGTCGGTGGACGACTGTTGCAGTCAATGTGTATCGGCTATAAGTCTATTCATGATTGAGTCGCATTGAATACTCAACACAAACGTCATATGGATAAGCCATTTGACACATTACAGCTGTCAGAACAACCCAGTTGAAAAAGGAACCTCGTATTGGATCATCCCTTTTAATATAATGTTTTTTTATTTTACTTTCTATATGGTTGTTTTCTTTCTTGTGTTTTTATTTTAATTTTAATATTTTCTGTTGATTTTATATGACTTTAATTTTATTTTTTGTTTAGCCCATATTTTGCCTGAGAAAATCTTAATAAACTATTTAATTGTGCTTCAAGTATTAAACAAAGTTTCTAAAAAACTTTTGTGACTGTATTAAAAAATTCTTTCATTAATTCAAATATCACTCATACGCTACGTAAAACTCTGTTTGGCTTTCTGCGTAAATATTAACGCTGTTCTAAAAATGTCTAATGTTATTACTTGATATTCTTATGCCAGTTTTCTGAGCCTTAACTATCAAAAGTCAAATTTGGTTTATTACATAGCACAATTTGAAGCAATAAGCCAAAAACAAACTATCAATTAAAGGCTTTGAAGTCATTAAATATTTGCACTAAATTTGCTCTTACCTTGTGGCTATTGTTGATTATACAAAATTAAGATTCCATGTAATATCTAATGTTCATAAATCCTCCGTATTCCTCCTTCTCTGTCTCTTTCTTTGCATGGAAAGGAACTTAACAAGCTGGTGCACCGCAACACGAAAGTTAGCCTCAAGCTATTGCATTTAGTGGCAATGATTTTGAACATGCATTAAAGTAGCTTAAATGTTTGTTATCAGCATTATAAGTCATGATATTATTGATACTGTTTTTGTTAGTATTGTTGTTGCTATGATTGTTTCTGTTTTTGTGGTTGTTGTTATTCTGGCAATGCTGTTGAATTAATTCACTGACAGACAGCTACAGAGATAAAACACAAACTTGAATGATTGATTAAGATACACTTAACAAAAAGACAACAAGCATTGCTTGCTATTATGATCTTTCTCCTTTGCTTCATGTTACAGTTGCCAACAGTTTGACACTTACTTCACAAGAAGTAGCAGTAAATCTTGAACACTTTGAAAGAAATTTACTTATCAGTATGTCAAGATGATTCATTGTGAAATAGAATTTTTTATGTGTTTAGTTTTGTTTTTGGTTAATCGCAGCTTGTTTTTTTTTAATATATGTGTGTATTTGTTTCAAGATCTTGTATTTTTGCTGTCAATACAATTTTGTCAGAGTAAACTTGGTTTATTACTTAACACCAATCAGTTTTCTTCAGGCTTCCTAATGACTTTTATTAAAAGCAGCATTTAATTAGGAGCTCTTGCTGGTAACATCATCATCACATGCTGCTTAAAAGCTTTTCGCTTACAAGATTATAAGGAATTCATTAAATGAAATTAGAGCAGCTGAAATTTGCCTCAAAATCTAAAAATCAATTTTGATGATCATCATCAACATATTTATAAAAATCAAATCATCACAAAGACACTTAAGACCACCTCATTTTGTATCACGAAAACGCACCCCAACGACAAGCCAGACACGAGATGCAGTATAATTTCGTGTAGAAGAAAGTATTGCTTCTCGTGTCTTGCTTGTCGTTGGTGTGCGTTTTCATGATACATTATAAAGCGGTAAAATAAGCATAAAATCAAACAAAAAACTTTTATACATGTTCCAACACTTGCTTTAGTTTTTTACTTTTATTAACAGTTTGTGGAATTTGCTTTGATTTCTATATTTGCCTCTCAGAGAAGAAATAAATTAAATCGATGTTACTCATACGCCATGGTATCGTTAGTTTTAGGAAATCTTTAGCTTTATATAAGCATTAAGGCGTAGAGAAAGTTTTTTTTTTTATAAAGCAGGAGTGAATAACTGAAAACTTACAGCATTTTAAACAACTTGGCTGAAGGATTCTGCTCACCGATGAATTAGTAATCGCGAGAAAACATAGCATAAGCTAAGTAAACTAGAATATTGACACTCATTGAATATTGAACATTTAACATTCTAACACTCGTCCTACCTATCCCAAATTCAATAAACGCTATCCCAAATCGATTCACGAGATCAATAAACGTGGCAAATCAGGACATCGCGGGACAACCGGGTGAAAGTATTAAAATTATTAAAACTGAAAAGTGTTAAATTCATTGGTAGTAATAATCTATATATTATAATGCAAACAAAAAAAAAATTGTGGTACCATTTTACCCGTGTTCACGTCAGCATATTCACATAAATCTTGCAGAATATAATTTTTATTCGAATAAGTTAGGTAAAAGGTAAAGATAGGTAAAACTAAGCAAATGTAAAAACCTTTTTTCCCAATGGGACAGTGCAAACCAATAGCAACACAGCTCTGTTGAACATCGTTGCTGTAGCATACACGAGAGCGAAGAGAGTGACTTAGAACACTTCAACAGAGCTGTGTGGCATTTTTGTAGCTGCTGTTTCTTAATTACTCTCTCGAACTGATAACCTGAACAGAATGAAGTAATTTCACGCAATGAAACCAGTGGTAAATGAACACATGACGTTATTAGCCAAAAGTATTTATCAATGCAATGTTTTTCGATAAACGTTTTTCAATAAGAATAAAAAAGAAACAAATGGATTTTGATATGGTCGAACTTCGACCACAGGCGATACTAGTATAACATTATTGTAATAATATAATTAATATGTGATAATATGTAACAATATAATAAAAATTGTTAACATTAATTAGTTGAATAAATAAAAACTTTTTTGATCTGCTATTCATTTAAGTTCAAGTGTTTCACTTTTGTAAAAAATATAAATACTTTTGTACAGAACCCAGGGTATCCGGCGAATTATACCCAGCCAAGAAAGTTCGCTATAATTTTTAAAATGTTACTTCATTTGAATGAACTGGTCTGTTATTCAAATTACTTATCTGTTATAACTTAATTTTTTAAGAGAAATGTTTCACCGAAATCAGTTACACAGAAAGTTACATTTATTCAAAAATGTTTATCTCACTACCCGGTATCTCAGAAAATCGAACAATTAATGGATAATATATATTTTTTTTCCAGTGGAAACGTTTTATCACTAACTAGCATAGCTGTACAACAATAGTTCATTTCTTATGAGCTTGAAACACTTCCAAGCAATATTTCTTAATCACATCTATATAAAAACCTATTTTTAAAGATTTGGCATTTCAAAATTCATCGGAGAGCAGAATCCTTTGGTCAAGTTACTTAAAATTATGTAAGTTGTCAGTTTCTCAATCATGCTTTCTAGCAAAAATCTCATTCCATACACTTCACTACACCTTAATGAAGATGCTAGCGTTAAAACAGGCGATACGAATATTTTAGCTATTTTTTTCCCAATATGCGATGCGTGTATGCAAAAAATATATTGCAATAAATTTTAAAAGAAGAATTTTCTAAGTTATGCATTGCATACTTAGAGGCTGCCATGGTACCAAACTATAAGCATTGATACAGAATGCATGTGTGGGTTGACATTAAAATGACAACTAAAATGGCAGAGCGTGAGAAATGTGTAGGAAGCAAGGTGAGCAGTTGTAACAGCAGACAAGATAAGGTTGCTATAATGTGCGAGTGTAGCGTTCAAAAAGGATGTGGAAGGATAGCATGATGCTGCATGAGCTGGCTGACAATGCCAAGTATTTAAGCAAGTGGTATTAAGCTATGCAAAGTTCTATTTAGTGCTTAGAAAAACGTCAGCTAAGAATGTATTCTAAGAGCATGAAAAAGTAGTGTCTCAATGCGTAGATGCTTGTTTTTATTTTAAATAGAAATTATATAAGATACTAGTACAAATGAAATAATTTCTTGATAAAAATTTGTAAATAATTTAATTAAAATTAGTTAACTTTTATTGTACTTTATGTGAAGGAATCATAACCATTTAAAGAATTTGAAATGCTACCTACCTGCTTTGCTCTAAAAATCAACAAGCTCGTTTTTGCAACTTATTAACCAAATATATGTGTGCTTTTTTACGCTTCTGCCGGCAGTCATTTCCGCTAACAAGTGACTAAATTGAAAACGGCTCTGAATGCGAAGCTGTTCTAAGCGAATTAATAATATTATTTATTAGCAACGAATGCAGGCTGACAAAGCTTAAAAGAGGCTCTACCGAGTCAATGTGTATGAGTGTGTGTGCATATATTTGAGTATGTGCAAATATAAACAGCAACAGCCGACATTATTAAGCCAACAAATATTGCTTCCGGCAGACAGCGAACGTTTCCTTTGCTGTGGCGCTGTGGTGCGCCTGTGTGTGTGTGCATAGCAGCGGACTGATGAAGCGTTCAATAACGAAAAAAACAACGAAAACAACGGCATAAGAGGACTTATTGAAGGCTTGCCGTACAACCAATACACACATACACGCGGAAGGAAACGCACATCCCAGTAAAAAAGCGGATCATTCTATGAGCGATCTGTGAGTGCTCCCTGAGGAGTGTTCTTTATTGATTCAAGCTAGGTGTATTTTGTGTTCTCTTTTAACATTGCATGTCCTAGGAAGGGTAGCGCTCCCTTTAACATCCCAAAGGAGCTCAAAAGGAGCAATCAATAAATGATCCAAATGGATCAGCAAAGGAACATTTAAAATATTTTTTTTTCACAGAAAATAATGATAGAGTTTCCTA